>APFE030105152.1:411642-444432 GCA_000404065.3 Pinus taeda | reverse complement strand
TATTATTTTTTTTAAATTAATAGAGGAGGGAAACATTATCCCTGTCACATTAGTTGTAAATGCCCTTAACTACCCTCTATACAATTAAAAATGACAAATTCTAACCTAGCATGGATACAATTTATATAATATTTATGTATGCACAAATAACGTGGTAATAATATGTGAAAGGTCTTATTCCTAACTCTTAAAAGCTCATTTCTATAATTAGATTAAATTTTGATTAATATAAATGAAAAATACTTTTTATAATCAACAACAATTTAATTCTAAACTTATAATCTAATAAAATACCAAACTCACATATAATTTGTTTAATCTTATCCTCCTCTAAAATTAAATTAGATGATGTAATCTAATTTTGAATGATTAAACCACATTGATTAATATTAATGTGTTGGCCACTAATTGAATAACATCATTAAGTGTTGGAATATAATACAAAATGTACATATGCTGACGTCACAAAGAATAACATCATCAAGGGTTGGAATATAATACAAAATGTACATATATATAACATCATCAAGTGTTGGAATATAATACAAAATGTACACATATATATATATATATGTTGAGGTGTGGGCCACCTAAATTATTTGACTTTGAAGTTACGTAGAGTGTAGGCAAAACCTGTCCTCCTATGTTTGTGTTTATTTTAATGATTCGCCTTTGGCTTTATTTATTCACATCATTTCACATTAGTAGGGGAAGGAGGAGTTGGATCCAAGGGATTCAAGTTTCCCGCACTCAAAGACAAAAAATAATTATAAAACAGAAATTGTACATTTATTTACGGTTTGCATTTATTCACATTATTTCACATTAATAGTGGGACAAGTAGTTATAGTTGGATTTTTCGAGGTTGCTATATTTATCCGTAACTTAGTAACTTCTTCTGAGACTAAATATTGGTCTATCATGTCTAAAGAAACATATTATTTATTTGATTCAAGATTTTATTCTATGCTCACAAAACTTGGAGTTATTCCTAACTTTAAATACAACTATACAAATATATCTATAAAAATAAATTATATAAGATAAATTATATAAATATAAATATTTAATTTAAGTTAAAATGAATATAAATATAAATATATTTTCAAATTACAAAATATAAATTAGGTTGACGTTGTTAGATCATAAGGAAATTAATATTTTTTTTTTTGAAAATAGATGTTAGTTAATAAAATTTAATTTTTTGAAACCAAATTTGATTAATAAAATTATGAATATTAAATTCAATAATGAATTAAGAAATTAAAATAAAAAAATTATTAATATTATTTAAATATGATATTTTTAAATGGATGTGTTTTAGTGTGATTTATTGGAAGTTTTTTTGGTGGGCTTTTCTTGTCTATTTTTTTTTAAATCCAGTAGGAATTTATTGAAATCGCAAGCTTGATGGTAATCCCTGCACAATCGAAGTGCCTTAAGGGTTTTTGAGAGTGTTGAATCCATATATACAGTCAAAAAACCAGTTTAAATAACACAAATCAAGATTTCACCTCAAAATTTTCCGCCAGATTCCAGTACAGAAAATCCAAAAAACAGTGCTAAAGACAACTCCGTTTTAAATTTCAAAAATAAATTTTCAAAAGAAATTGTAAAAAAATATGTTCATTAAATAAAATAATAATAATAATAATAAAATGTATTTGTATTTGAAAATTTGGAATTATATTCTCTAATGGGGTGTTGGATATATGAAACTCCACGCCATGTGAAGCATGACATTTAGGATGGGTGGTGAAGGGAAAACAATATGCCATTCCATTACACTGTGGTTAATGGCTCTACATTCGAATGTGTGAAACATCACCCCTCACCTGCACGTGAGGGAATAGTACAGTCTCAGGAATCCATGGCGTCTGTGTATGATGGTTAAGTAGTGTCGAGCATTCAACACTCTAGGTGGTATTTGGCTTTTTGTGGGATGCAAACTTTTTTGTGTTTTCATTTCTTCGGGTCATGTGGGTCTCATGGCGGTCATCTGTTTATCGCTTCTCTTGCGAGATAATTAAGGTAACAACTCTCTCCTTGCTATTATGGGTGAAATTTTCCTTTTCATTCGTTGGCCAAAGGGTGTGTTGGTTGGAGAAGTGGCTGGCATTGGGTGTAGACGTCTTGGGCTTGGGTAGAATTTTGCGTCGGCTTTTTGGGTGTTGGTGCTTTGGTTCTCTATGTCAGGTGTATGTTTCTTTTACAAGTGGTGCCATGGTTTTTGGTGGTGGAGGTTTTGCTCAGGCTAAGGCTTCAGTGCTGGCTTTGTTTTGGCTCTCTAGGTTAGACATTTCCTGACTCTTCCTTCCTGGGGCTGCTGGACGAAGAATTCATTTTGGGGAAGTCCAATAGATCTGGTGTCAATCGAATTTCTGGGAGTCTGAGCGCTTAGTTTTCCTTGTGTTCAGCAGGGAAGTGTTCCTCTAGCCTTTCCAGGTGAGTGGTTTTTTAGTGGTGCTAGTCTGGATTTCTGATTGTTTTGTGGCGAAATTGGGTCGAGGACACCAACAGGGCTGGGCTATCTTGCCTTCTCTAACTTTGGTGTGCAGTGCAGGGTTTCTAATGAAGGTCGACCTACTAGTAGAATACGTAGTGACTAGTGGTGTGGTTCTGGGTCTAATTGGGTGGGCCTTGGTGTTGATTTGGGTTTGTCTCATGACTCTGCGTTACGACACGACCATCAACATGAAGTCGGTTACGTGCTCCTCACGTGCTCCTGTGCTCGCGAAGGCAGAATTTCCCCAGCTTAGAGAGGGGCCAAGTGTGCCCGATGGAGTCCGAGGTGGCAGTGTGGGAATTGCTGTTGTTATCAACAACCAGGGTGTGGGAATTGTGTGTGGAAATGTGCGCGGGGGCCATGGAGGACGTGGTGGGAAAATATCTTTGGTCAATCCTGTGAATGACAGGGGTTGCAGGATCCTGGCTTAGAGCAGTCATGGAGCAGGAAACATGAGCAGGGGCACCAACTGTGGCCGAGGTCCGAACTCACGAGGGTGGAGCAACAAAACAAGAAGCATGGGGTTAGTTGGACGTGTAACAATTGGTCGAACCAGGAGAACTACGACGCAACATGAGATGTTCTATTCTATCATGGACATGCTGAAATCTCAGGAAAAGGTCTGGAGGGAAGAACACGAGACAATCATGGCCAAGTTGGAGCAAATCCATTACTTTCAATGCTAGGTCCGTGAATGAATTGTGGTTGTTTCGCGTGGCCAAAATTTGCTGACAGAGAAATTCGAAACATTTTAAGCTTGGCTTGCTCACTTTGAGCAACATCTCAACTGTCTGTACCGTCCACCTCCTCCTCCAGGAATGGGGATAATCTTGCTTCAATCACTTTTGATGATTGATTATCATAACCAGTGTATTTCTAGTTCTTCTTGTTTTTTGGTATGTAAGGCCTATAAGACTGTGAATCTCTCAATTGGGTATTTTTCCTTTTTTTGTAGCATGGTAATACCATTGGTCAACAAACGTGGTCAGGGTGAAGCCACATGCATTTTGACATCTTTGTATATGTCTTTTGAGTAATGAAAAACTTCGACTTACAAATACAAATTAGAATTATATTATTAAATTGCTGAAGATATTTAGAAACCTTTAAAATGTATTTGTATTTAAAAGTTTGGAATTATATTATTAAATAGTTGGAGATATTTAGAAACCTTCACATATTTATGTATTTTTTTATTATGAATGCTATCCATTATAAATTCAAAATGAAGTTCTGCTTTGATATTGAGCTAGGTACATTAAAAGGGCATTAATTTTATACTTGCCTAGATCCATTTTAACTTGGGATCTATCAATCGTCGAGAGAGATCAAATATCTCAATGTGCAAACCTCTTTTCTGAGTGCAAGACTTGAAGAAAGGTTTACACCTAGAGAAATTTGATCCCTCTCAGAGCTTGATAGATCCGGAGTTAAGATGGATCTAGACAAGTTTAATTATTAATTTTATTTTTTTAGTTTAATTTTTATTTTTATATAATTTCATTGAGTCAAAATATTTTAAATTAATAATTCTATTTTTATTTTAATGTAATTTGAACAGACCAAAATGTTTAGATAACATAATATAACTAGACATTACAACAACTCTTCCATACATGGTTGGAGAGTGTCTCTTGGCCCAAAAATTTAATAAAATTAAATTAAAAAAATTATTTCTAAAATATTTTTATTGTTAAATGGGATATGAATTTTGGGCTTGTGGTATTAATGAGTCATGGTATTAGCCCATGGTATGGTATTATTAATAATATCCATCGTAAAGCGGGGTGAGTATCCATGGTTAAAAGTCTTGTTAATTGTAAGTATTATATTGATTGTGAAATAAGGGATGGTTTTTGGGTATGTGGTATTGATAAGCCATTGTATTGGCCCATGGTATAAAATGATTAATAATATCCATGGTAAATTGGTGGTGAATATCAATCGTTAAAAATCTTGTTACATTGTAAGTATTAGGTTTTTTGTGCTTATTAATGAAATTTAAATATGGTTACAAAATTATTATTTTAATTTATATGGTGAAATGGATCTTAATTTATAGCTACTATTTATATCTTATATATTTTCATGTGATAGAGGTGTAAATATATCTCCAAAGTAATTATAATATTTATTCTTTTAAATTTAATAAAAAAATGTTATAAAATTAAATTCACATAAAATATTTATAAAATATTTTGAGTGTGAAATGAGAGATGGATTTTGGGCATGTTGTATTGATGAGCCATGGAATTGACCCATAGTATTGTAACAAAGCCTATTTACAAGTTAATAATATCTATGAAAAAGTGCACCCTAATATCCATGGTTAAACATATTGTTATATTGGAAGTTTGTGTGCTTGCTAATTAAATTTAAATATGGTTACATAATCATTATTCTATTTTATAAGGTAAAATGGATCTTAACTTTATTTTGCTACATATATATTTTAATGTAATATGTAAATTATGATTTGTTTTAACCTAAAAAGTTATTAGTAATTTTATTAATAAAAACAAAATTACAATGTAACAAATTTGAATTTTATTGTTTTTATTACTTTTAACTTTTTACTGACACTACAACATCTCCCTTCTGCTCTATATTAATTTTAACGGACTTGTAAATGTTTACCAATTTACTTACAAATTGGACACATTTGTATAAATTCAACATATGAAGGCTACATGTATATATGTTTACCAATTTACTTATAAATTGGACACATTTGTATAAATTCAACATATTAAGGCTACATGTAAAAATGTTTATGAACATTTTTAACATTAACATTATCCCTATACTGGGCAATGAAGTTTGTTTTTTGTTTGTTTAATTTGTTTTGATTTTTTTAAATCAATTCTAGAAGAATCTAGGAGTCCACCTAATGAAGTTTGTTTTTTGTTTGTTTAATTTATTTAGTTTTTTTTTAAAATAAATTCTAGAGGAATCTATGAGTCCACTTAATGAAGTTTGTTTTTTGTTTGTTTAAATTGTTTTGGTTTTTTAAAATCAATTCTATAGGAATCTAGGAGTCTACCTAACACATAGCTACTAGTAACTCTCAAGGTTCTATTTGAATCTTGGATCTCTTAGTTTTCTTAGGACTCACATTACTTGGATCACCAATTTAGTTGCCTTGGGACAATTTTATATGAAGTTTAAAACACTCAACTCCATTAAATTATTTTATTATTTATTATATTGTATATGTTAGTGTAGAAATTCCCACTGTAGATCAACAGATTATGCAATATACTAAAGCAAAATACAAGATCTACTTCTACAACAAACTTGTGAAAGCTTAATCGAATATGAGCAAGATCAAATAGAACACATATAACTGAGAATGGGAAATCAATCACACATGAACACAAAAGAATACTCTGGGGAAAGCCTAAGCTAAAAACCCTGATCTTTGTATTATCATACAAGTGGAAATATTTTCATATTACACAAACAATCAACTCTCAAGCTATCTCACTCTTAGTACAATCGAACAATACAACTCACAGACTGAATATACACAAGATATGGCTTCCCTCAGTCCTCTAAGCCTCCTATTGCCTTGCGCAATTTTCCTTGGGGTCCAACACTACCACCTGTGGGAATGTTGAAAAGTGTGCAACAAGAAATGCTTGTTGAGAATGCAACAAGATGATGGAGCTTAGTGGAAAGGAGTCATCTTCACTAAGTGGCCCCGCAGGCAAGTTTTGGCACAAAGTCTATTTTTAGACATATGGATCATGGTCTATGAGTTGCAGGATGCTGTTTATGGATGATTGGTCATGTTGGGAAAAATAGATGGAATTCTATTTTTTGGATCACAGCGGTTTGATCAGAGTCTATTTTTAGACTGTCAGGTAAAAATAGAAACAATGAAATATTATTATCCCTTAGTAATATTTGGACTCTAAACTTTATCTTATTCTCTTGGAGCACTTCAGTTGGAGCTATAGATGTGGCACATGCATCTTCTTGAAGGAATCGCGTGGTTATCTATGGGTTGACTGAGCTATTGCATGAAGGAATTAAGTTAGAACTCAAGTGGTTGAGTTCTGTGGAGTTAGATGAGGAGTTAATGGAGTTGTGTTCAGTTTGACTTAGTTGAACTAGTTGTATTTAGTCTAACTGGCCAATAGACTAAGTGATGAGTTGTGTGAATTAGTTATTAATTAATTCACTAATTATTAACTCATAATGCAACTGAAGAATACATCAGTTAACTCAGTGCATGGATAGTTCAGTGGAGACAAGTGTTAGAGGTAAGTGAAAGGGTGAGTTGTGACTATCAATTGTGCATGAGATCTTGCACAATCAATGGATTGAGTATGCCCATGAGAATTGCGCAGTAAATGCCCAGTGATATAGCCTGTGCTCACATGATTTCCAGTGTGAGCGATTTTCCAAGGTAAATAGAACTTGGAATGAATTTGGATTCATTCATTCTCATGCAGGTATTGTGTAGTGGAGGCAGGCAAGCAGCGGAGGAGATTTGGAGATCAGATCTGAGCTATATTTTGTGTAACAGGTGGAGATAGTACTGAGTACTTGTGAGGAGTATTGTACTATGTATTGTTACATGTTCTCAATCAATATAATATACATATAGTTGGGGTTTTTAGCGAGACGATTTCCCTAGGAAAGTACTGTGTTATTATGTGCGATTGATGCTTCAATGTGCGCATGTGAATGTTTTTTAATACAGCTAAATTGATGATCAACGTAGAGGAGGTTATGTATTATGAATGTATTATGCAATTAGTGTATAATCGGGATAATCTCTGTGAATAAGTGTCATATTATTCAAAATTTCTACAGGGAATTGGCCTCATCACACACTCACCAAACCCAAAAGTAACTGCGCAATCTCCAAGGAATGAATTCCTTCTACATGCAAGAGATATCCTCCATGGAATATTCCTGCAACTGATAGTACACTGTCCCATAATTTGATCTCAACTAGGTCTTTGTCTGAATTGACATACATGAGTTATTTATGAGAGAATATTCAGTTATCTGAAGTGCAGCAGTTACATGCATGCATGCATTAACTAACTGAACTCACAATTAGTTCAACAAACTATTTGAACTAATATAACTGGACTTAATTCAGTTAACTAAGCTAACTAATTACAACTCAAATTACAACTCATCCGTATCTCTTTAACTAAGGGATAAATTCCTCAATCAATGGGATAACTGTTCCATGTCCTCACATAGACTTCATGTTTGATTTTCTAATTAACTCAAGATGAATTAATTAATTATTAATCAAACAGCTGCTAAGAACAAATTTGAATTTTACTTCTCAATTTTAGTTCAGGGACTAACTAAAATAGGAAGGTATCTCGAAATGATATTTATGGCAGTGCTATTTTTAACACTTCTATATTTAGCATTTCTTGTTGCTATTTTCAACACTCCCTCTCAACAAGAAAGGGATTATCAGTAACCCCAATCCTGTCTCTGTGGAACTCGAACTCACATTTTGACAATGCCTTAGTCAAAATATCTGCATCATGTTCCTCGGTCGAAACATACAACAACAACATGATCCTCTTGAGAACACAGTCTCGAAGATGGTGATATCGGATATCAATGTGCTTGGACCTGTCATGAAATACTAGATTCTCAGAGAGTTTGATACAACTTTGATTATTGCAGTAGATCCCAATTGGATCCATCCTCTGACCAAACAATCCCGCCAGAATCTTCCGCATCCAAATGGCCTTGCATGTTGCCTGACTGGCAGCTATGTATTCGACCTCTGCTGAGCTAAGTGCAACTGACCTCTGTTTCTTGCTGTACCAGGAAACTGCAACTAAACCAAGGTTGAAGATTCCTCCAGAAGTGCTCTTCCAGTCTAATGGATTCCCTGCCCAATCCACATCTATGAAGCCCTGAAGCTTCACTCCCTCTGTCTGTCTGTACCACAATCCAAACTAAGATGTGCCTCTGAGGTATCTCAGCACATGCTTCGTTGCCTTCCAAAACAGCTTGGTAGGCTGAACCATAGCTTGACTCAACCGGTTCACCACAAAGCATAAGTCTGGTCGTGTGTTCACCAAATAAATAAGTGAACCCACAAGCTACCGATAAATAGTAGCAGCTACTACCTCACCTGAAGTAGCATCCTCCTTCCTCCAGTTCCCAGCTAGAGGAGTCTGCATGGGCTTGCACTTCTCCATGTGGAACTGCCTGAGTATCTCATTGGCATACTTGCCTTGAGGCACAAAAACTTCCCCATCTTTCTGCCACACCTCCATGCTTATAAAGTAGTGCATAAGACCCATGTCTTTCATTTCGAACTCTCTTGTAAGGTCCTCCTTGCAAGACTGGATCAACTGATCATCACCTGTCAAAATCAGATCATCAACATAAATACCAATGATCAATGGCTTACCTTCTACCATGATGTGGTAAAGGTTCACATCTTCTTCACTCTTGGTGTAGCCCAACCCGATGAAAGAGCTGTCGATCCTGGTGTACCAAGCACAGGGTTCTTGCTTCAGCCGATACAAATCCCTCTTGAGTCGGCACACATGCGACTCACGATTGAAGGTCTCAAAGCCTTCTGGCTGCTCAATGTACACCTCCTCCTCAATCTTCCCATTGAGGAATGTTGTCTTCACGTCCATTTGATGGATCTTCTAACCCATCTGAGTTGATAGTGCCAACATCGATCTGATAGATGAGTACCTTGCTACAGGAGCAAAGGTCTCATCATAGTCGATCCCCTCGACCTGTGAGAAACCATGGGCAACAAACCTTGCCTTGTGTTTCTCAACACTGCCATCAGCTGCCTGCTTTACCTTGTAAAGCCATCTAGAACTCACCACTGACTTGTCCTGAGGTCTTGGGACAGCATCCCAAACACAGTTCCGAATAATGGAGTCATACTCCTCCACCACATCAATGCAGACTAGTTGCTGCACTACCTCCTCGAATGAAGAAGGCTCAGACTCTACACACTCCCCAACCAAGGCCATGTAACTAGTGTACCGCTCGGGCGACCTCCTCCGTCTGCGCTGAGAAGATGGTTGTCCCACATTCTCCCACACATCCAGCATCAACATGTTAGCTTCCCTTGAGCATTTCCACCCATCTTTGGAAGACTCAGCATGAGTGGATGTCTCCACTCCCAGATCCTCTGCATGTGGCTGCTCCGCATCAATCTGAGGCTCCTCCTCCTTAGGAACTGAAAGTTCCTCCTCTGCATGCAACTTGAGCTCCTTCTCAAGTGATACTCGCATGGCTTTCGGCTCGTCGAACTTCAGATCTTTGCATACCACTGTCCTCTAACTGGTAGGTAGGAACACCTGATAGTTGTGGGGTGTAAAAGAATGAAAATTTACATAAGCTTCTCTCGTGAACGGTTAACCTACAAATGACCCTCCATGCACTTTAAAATAGAATTCATGGACCAATCGGGTGTTAAGCCACGGATCAAGTGTTGGTAATACCGAGGAGAGAATGAACCGTCGGATCACTACATATCGTGACCGTCGGATTGTAAGTTACAAAGTACATAGTAAAGAAACACACTTTACCTAGCTCTATACTAGACCAAGTTATACTTAACTATTCCTATGTGTCGGAATATCCTAACACTATGTACCCCACAAGTATTCCCAACTCAATTGTTGGATCTAGCTTCTTCCAGGTATCTTTGGTCACATGGCAATAAACCGATGATCCAAAGATTCAGAAGTGACTCACATCTGGTCACTTCCCGGAAAAGGCCTCCATAGGTGTCTTCATTCCCAGTATATTGTGCGGGCTTATGTTTTGAAAGTATACTGCTGTATTGCATGCCTCAGACCACAAATGTAGTGGTAGGCTTTGGTCATGCAACATCACTCGAGTTGCTCCCACAATTGATCTGTTCTTCCTTTCGACCACCCCATTCTGCTGTGGGTTATGGGGTGCCGTCAACTCCTGTTTAATTCCTTCTGCAGCGTAGAAGTCCTTAAACTATTGGGAGACATACTCTCCACTATTGTCGCTACGCAAGGATTTTATTTTCTTTCCAGATTATTTCTCTGCCAAGGCTTTAAACTCACAAAACCTCAAGAAGCTTTGATCCTTCTTTTGCATAAAGTAGATCCAACATCTACGAGAAAAATCATCAATAAAAATAACATAATACATTTGTTTAAGGGTGGCGGTTGTATAGAATGGTCCACAAACATCTGTGTGAACTCTCTCTAGGATTGCTCCAGCTCTACTGTCTCGATCTGGAAAGGAAGATTTCGCATACTTACCCAAGGTACAACCTTTACATGTATCTATGTGCTCCAATTTTCCCTTGGGAAGTCCGATAGAAATCTGCTACATGATCTTCAGGGCTCCATGGTGCAAGTGGCCCAATCTTCTATGCCATACCTCACCAACGTCTTGGCTCTACACCATCTAAGCTTTCGAACTCAATGTAGCACAGTCGTCTACCTCAAGCTTGTAGAGATTCTTTACTCGAATCTTGATTCGCTTGGTCTGTCCAATGCCGATATGCCTCAGGAATACCTTTCCTTTACTAAAGACTACATCATAGCCTTTATCTTCTAGCATAGCAATGGACACAAGATTCTTCTTCAGACCTGGTACATACTTTACATTAGTTAGGGTGAGAGGATCTCCATGCTCCCTTTGAAACACAACCATACCTTCTCCTGAAACACGGTACTTTCCATCATCGCCCATCTCGATCTGCATCTGGAGATCCTTCTCCTCCAGTGTATTGAAAAGATTCTTATCGTCAGACATGTGGAAAGAGGCTCCATTATCCAGGTCCCAAACACATCCCACCATGGATGAAACCATGCATGCGATAAGAGAGAAATCCAACTCAAACTGTGAGGCCAGTGCCTCACCATCAGATCCCTTCGAGGATCCCTTCTTGGATTTCTTCTGTGGACAATTCGTAGCATAATGGTTGATCTGAAAATGGGGCACTAAAGGCTTCTTGTGAGCTTACAAGAACCTCTCCCACTTCCAAAGCTTAAATATTCCCAAGATTTATTGGTTAACCAATGCGGAATTAATAATGTGCTTGAACATAGGTGTATGCTTATATTTGTTTTAAAACTGTTATGTGCTATAAGTTCACTTTCTTATGCTAGTATAAAATACATATGGCAGTAAGTAAAGCCGCAAATAAGCAACACACACATAGCAGCAAGATGCAGCAATAAAACAACACACATAACAAAAATATTAATTTGGAGTTCACCCAAAAATCTTTGGCTACGTCTCCTTGAGCTCTAGTCAACTCGACTAGGCTCTCTGGGATTATGGTAGTAGTTCTTTTACAATCTCCATGCTCAATTCCACTGGTTTACACAGAACACAATGGGCTTAGAACACCATCTCATCCCTGGCTCTGAAGCTTTCTGCTTTCTGGCTCTGGCTCTGGCTCTCATCTCTAGCTTCTCTGAGCTCTCTCTCGGCCTCTACATGCATCAATGGTTCACTCGACCTCCAAGCGACCTTTTGCAACCTTCCAGTAACCTTTAGTAGCTTTGCTTCCAGTCAATCGTGCTCTCTAGATTTTCGCTCTCTCTCAATTAACAACTCTCCTTCATCGACCTCCAGCTCTGCCAACCACTCTGTCAATTGGCCTTCTGGCTCCTTTGAGGCATTTTCCCAGCTCTGCAACTTCCCCAACTGTTTCTCTGTGTGTCATTACTCCCCTATGGTTCTGTGGCTTCTCTACGCGTTGTCTATTCGATTGGCCATTTGGCTCTGCTGCTCTATGGCTTCAAATGCATCATTGTTTGCCAAAAATGCCCACTTGCAGCATGGCATAGTGATCAGGGGCCGTTACAGAGGGATTGGGGCCTTCTTCCAGGCAAAAACCCAAAAATGGAGAAAAATCCAATACACAGAGATTTTTTCGAAATTAGATTGTCGTGTGTGAATTCCGGACTTGAAATTTCATTAAATCACCCCTATAACCCTATCGGGTCTACCATTAGTCACAATATCGCTATCGCATCATTGCATGGCCAAAATCCCAAATACACGGTCTTTCCTTTGTCTGCACATCAGCATCAACATGTGAATCATCCTGAAACACATCATCCATGGAAACTTCCTTTCCATTTTTGCCATTTTCTCTTTCCACCTTCTTCAGCTTTTGTGGAAGCATTGTTGGATTCAGTGTCCAACATTTTGCAGCAACATGTCCTTGCTTATGGTAGTAAGTGCAACACATGTGCATCCTCTTGATAGCATGATTTTCCTTGTCCAATGGACCTTTGGCTTCTTGCTTCTTTTCCTTCAAAAGTTTCCTATATGTGGCCATTCTCTTGCAACATCTAGAAACATGATGGTTATCTGAACCAAAAAAGCAACATGCAATTCTTTTCCCATATCTATGTGGAAATTTATCATGATTTGCAAAATAAAAAGGAATATGGTTAGAACCAGATTTATACCTTTCTATTTCACCTTTATTGCCTTCATGAGGAGGTGAAGCAAATGAAGAAGTGGTTCCCTTTGGAACACCATCAAACTCTTCAAGGCTGTTAGAGTCTCCACAACTCTCTGGTTCAAGTGTGTGCTTCTGAACACCTGCATCCTACAAATGATGTTTCAAGCTATTGCGTTCCTCCTTAATGCAATCTTCACATTCTTGAGTTAGAGGACCTACAATGAAACTCCTTCTTGGAACTATTTCAATGGCCTTCATGGCAGCTTTGGAACTTCCTCCATAAGGCTATCCATAGCCAAGACCCAAATACTTAGGCCTTTCCTCAACCATTATTGGCTCAACAATACCTTGTGCATGTTTACCCAAGCCTTTTCCCTCATAGCCCATTTTGGACATTAGCTTGGAACCTATGCCTCTGGTATGATTTTCAAAACAACCAATATAAGCATTCTTAGAAGAATTTGAAGACAAATTGGAATGGTTTACCTCTTCTTCAAGCTGATACTTAACTAAGGCTTCTTTGGCAACAAAGAGCTGTGACTCCAACTCATGCATCCTTTTCAGGTTCATATTTGCAATATGAAGTTGCCTCTCCATCTTCTGTAATTTGTCAGAAAGCAACTGCTTCTCTTCCTCCACGGAATTCAACTGCTCTCTAAGTATGTTGCTCTTCCTTCCATCCCCATACATTTCCCTCACCACATCCATCATGATGAACAAGTCTTGCTTCATGTGTTCATCAAAGAATCTTGTGATGAAGGAGGAATTTGAGGACTCACTTGTAGAAGTCGTCATTATGCAATGAACAAAAGAACTTCAAACAAGATTAACAAATAGCTTATTCAGCAACCTTTTGCAACAAACCTCTTGTGCTTCAAGGATTGCCTTGAGGTCATTTGGGGTAGAAGAATGCCTTCAGCCCTTCTTCCTTCCTGTCCTTCCTGGACTGAGCTATCAATACCTTTCCCTTCACCTCTGCAAATTCAAACAATAGTCATACTACAAACAAGCATACAATCAACCTCTGACTGTTTAAACACCTTTCAGATAAGCAATCTTTGCTCTGTCAATCAAGCATTCTGATGTAACCTTCTTTGAAGGTGGGGTTAACCAATCTCAAGCTCTGATACCACTTGATCTAAAAATGGGCCACTAAAGGCTTCTTGTGAGCTTACAAGAACCTATCCCACTTCCAAAGTTTAAATATTCCCAAGATTTATTGATTAACCAATGCAGAATTAATAATGTGCTTGAACATGGGTGTATTCTTATATTTGTTTTAAAACCATTATGTGTTGTAAGTTCACTTGCTTATGCTGGTATAAAATACATATGACAGTAAGTAAAGCAGCAAATAAGCAACACATGCATAGCAGTAAGATGCAGCAATAAAACAACACACATAACAACAATATTAATTTGGCGTTCACCCAAAACTCTTAGGCTACGTCTCCTTGAGCTCTAGTCAACTCGACTAGGCTCTCTGAGATTATGGCAGCAGTGCTCTTACAAGCTCCACGCTCAACTCCATTGGTTTACACAGAACACAATGGGCTTAGAACACCATCTCATCCCTGGCCCTGAAGCTCTCGGCTTTCTCGCTCTGGCTCTGGCTTCTCTGAGCTCTCTCCCGACCTCTACGTGCATCAATGGCTCGCTCAACCTCCAAGCAACCTTTTGCAACCTTCCAACGACCTTTAGTAGCTTTGCTGCTAGTCAGTTGTGCTCTCTGTATTTTCGCTCTCTCTTAGCTAACAACTCTCCTTCAGAGACTTCTAGCTCTGCCAACCACTTTGTAAACTGGGCCTTATGGCTCCTTTGAGGCATTTTCCCAGCTTTTTGGCTTCCCTAACTATTTCTCTGCGTGTCATTACTCCCCTGTGGCTCTGTTGCTTCTCTACGCGTTGTCTGTTCGACTGGCCATCTGTCTCTGTGGATCTGTGGCTTCAAATGCATCATTGTCTACCAAAAACGCCTGCCAGGCGCAGTGATCAGGGGCTGTTACGGAGGGAACAGGGCCTTCTTCTAGGCAAAATCCCGAAAATGGAGAAAAATCTAATACACAAATATTTTTCCGAAATTACACTATCGGGCATGAATTCCAAACTTGAAATTTCATTAAATCACCCCTATAACCCTATCAGGTCCACCATTAGTTTCAATATCACTATCGCATCATCGCATGACCAAAATCCAAAATACACGGGATAACACAGAAAATCCGAATTCCCTGACTTCAAAAATTATGTAATTAGGCTTATAATCCCCGTCGAGTCCGACCCTTATCGCTTATCGCAATCGCAATCGCATTAGCCATGCTATCAGGGATCACGAATTTATTCTGGACCATTGATCTGATCCCTGATTAGACAGTCCAGATCGCATCGCATATCGCTATCGGCCCTTTGTGTCGGGGATCGCCGTTCTCCCGACCGCCGATTTAATCCTGGCCGTTGATCTCATTTCTGATTCGACGGCTGAGATCGCATGCCGCGGATCGGTAATCGCATATCGCCTAGTCCCGGGGTTCCTTCCCTTATCTCATAGCATTGTCGACGCCAATCCACCGATGCCGATGTCGGCGATCGCAATGTTGCATCGGCTTGGGGTCCTTTCCTTATATTATTTGCATATGCCTGCCTCTGACCCAATATGTTGGGGATTGGTAATCGGGGGTCTCTTCCTCCTACGCTTTAAGTCCGCCTTTTGGACCATTGCGATGTGATTTTCCTTTATAAATCCTTTTAGGCCATTTTTTTGAAGATTTTGCCTCTTTTTCAAAGGACAAAGGGCAACTTCTTTCTGTGATAACTTCATCATCCGAATTTTGTTTTAGCCCATTCAAGTTGCAGTAGATTCATAATGAAAAGATCTATGCAATGTGACTATTTCCAGGAGCATCTTTGGACTTTCATTTTCCTCCATGAGGAACACTTTTGACTTAGAAGTCTATCCAAGATCCATTTTGGATCAATGACCCACTTCATGACAATGAAAGCATCACACTTTCGATTTGTCAAACTTCTTCCCACCATGAGAAGAACTGGATTTGGAATGGGACGCCTTCCCTTTCCCCTTCCTCGCCTTACTCGCTAAGGCTATATTTTCCTCATCGTCTTGCTTTGATGAGGATCCATCTCTAGTGCTTCTTCTTATCTCCTCTTGCATCAGATCCAACCAAAGTCGTTCCCAAGCTGGCATTTTTTCTCTTCCATTTACCGCGTCTTGGTAGCTATTCCAGCTCTTAGGAAGACCGAGGAGCTAAAGAATTACCATGTCATCATCGGCTGTCGTGATCCCTACACTTCCAAGCTCATCCCTACAGGTGGTGAGCTTGTTTAGATATGTAGAGATCATGTCACCCTTTTCACACTTGAGTTTCTGAAGCTTGTCTTTCAGCGCCAGCTTCCTCTGATCGCTGTTGTTTTGATATAGATCTTTCAATGTTTTTCACATCAAAAACGGTGTCTCCTTCCCATGGAGGCTCGAGACAATGTGGTCTCAAACTCTCTCCAGGAGGATTCTCCTTGCTCTAGCCACACATTTCTTCCATTCTGCCAATTCTGTAGCATTAGTCGCTGTGGGCTTGGGGACTTCTTGATCAATGAAGTCCTTTAGACTATTGTCCTCTAATATTGCTTCCATGTGATCCTTCTAGGCTATATAATTCAAGCTTCCATCAAGGGCATACTTGAGTCTTAAACCGATGAACACCATTGGTGAAATTGAGATGTGATAAGAACTCGACTTCTATATTCGGGAACCTCAAACTTCAAAATTCTCCCTTCTTGTATATTGCTCTTCGCTTTGATCACCTTCGATCTGATACCATGTAGAAATTCCCACCGTAGATCAACAGATTATGCAATATACTAAAGAAAAATACAAGATCTATTTCTACAACAAAATTACGGAAGCTTAATTGAATATGAGCAAGATCAAATAGAACACAGATAACTGAGAATAAGAAATCAATCACACATGAACATAGAAGAATACTCTGGGGAAAGCCTCAGCTAAAAACCCCGATCTCTGTATTATCATACAAGTGGAAATATGTTCAGATTACACAAAGAATCAACTCTCAAGCTATCCTGCTCTCAATACAATCGAACAATACAACTCACAAATTGAATAGACACAAGATATGCCTTCCCTCAACCCTCCAAGCCTCCTATTTTCTGGCGCAGTTTTCCTTGGGGTCCAATGCTGCCACCTATGTGAATTGGCCTCATCACACACTCACCAAACCCAAAAGTAACTGCGCAATATCCAAGGAATGAATTCCTTTTTCATGCAAGAGATATCCTCCATGGAATATTCCTACAACTAATAGTACACTATCCCATCATCTGATCTCAACTGGGTCTCTATCTGAACTGACATGCATGAGTTATTTATGAGAGAATATTCAGTTATCTAAAGTATAGAAGTTACATGCATGCATGCATTAATTAACTGAGCTCACAATTAGTTCAACAAACTATTTGAACTAATCTAACTGGACTTAACTCAGTTAATTGAGCTGATTAATTACAACTCATCTTTATCTCTTTAACTAAGGGATAAATTCCTCAATCAATGGGATAACTGTTGCATGTCCTCACATAGACTTTATGTTTGATTTTCTCCAACTAATTAACTCAAGATGAATTAATTAATTATTAATCAAACAGCTGCTAAGAACAAATTCGAATTTTACTTCTCAATTTTAGTTTAGGGACTAACTAAAATAGGAAGGTATTCCGAAATGCTAGTTATGGTAGTGCTATTTTTAACACTTCTATATTTAGCATTTCTTGTTGCTATTTTCAACAGTTGGTTATGTATTAGAGTGAAATGGGTATTTTAAACTCTTTTAACAATATTTTAGCTTTAGTATTTTAATTTTTATTTTTAAGTGAAAAAAATTGTTAACAAAAAATTATATTGTTCAAAAAACTACAATACTTTAAATCCCATGTATATGTTTCCTTTTCCATTTTTTTTATTACTCCTCGTAAGTGTAGATTAATTTTTTTGTATAGAGTTTAGTCCCTATCAGCTCTCAAGTTCAAATATTGAGGGGAGGGGTTGAGGGTGCGAGCTAGTTGTGGTGATACAAACAATATGAAGAAGCATCCAAGCTCGTCTGAGCCTTGCACAATCCTAGTAACAACATCCCACAATTGGCTAGATTGTTCTTCCATCCAACATTAAGACTACTCCCACCTTACGCTTAGTCTAGTTGGAAAAAAAATAAGGATAAATTCATTTTATTAGGTGCAAAAGAATGACTATATACCTGACAACTAGTTCCAAGAAAGATGCCTCAAACCCAAAATATTTGTTATGACCTATCAAGTTTATAACTTGAGAAATTAGGACTATTTATGATGTATGGTCTTTGGCAAAGGTTGTAACGAAATTGAAAACTACAAAAACAAACTTTATCATGTTCCAACTTTTTGCATTTAACAATTATCATATACAAAAATAGAAAGCTTGAAAAACACTAGGCCTATGGCCTTCATGAGCTTTATAGTAAATATAAAGATACATGGATAAAAGAAGAACTAGACCCAAGCCTTTATTGGCTAGTCTTCATACTCATCTAAGGATAAAATGTGTTAGGCATATTCACCTTGCTGGTGTTCTTCTCCATCTTCTTCTAACCTCCTCCTTTGTATCTCTATCAAAACCTTCGAGTGTTTATAGCATGAATGGTATGTATCATTAATTGGTGGAGATCCTCCCTAATCTTCTACATAATTGGGTTGATTACCTCCTCCATGTGGTTTAGGTGGCTTGGAATGAACACCTTTATTTGTCAATATAGGTAAACATTAAATTTAGTGCTTTTTCTTCACGAGAAGCCTAAACCTTGGGATGAGCAAATTATTTATTAACTTTTGTTTTGTTAGAAACTCCCCTTCATCCATTAACTTTATCTTCTAATTTGTGTAAGCATTATATAATAGTGGCTTTCTGTTTGCCTTAAATTTTGCTTTCAATATTCTAATCCTCGAACTGGTGCTTTCCATTCTTTGTCTATCACCCTCTACTTTCCTAATGTGTCATGGAAATCATAGGACAACCCTTGTGAATTAGAGGTGCATCTCATGTGGTGGATTTTGGGTTGTCATTTTGTGCTAAACAATAATCCTTCTCCTTCAGCTCTCCATCTTCCTCCCTTAGTTAATCAAATTCATATATCACAATTGGGGATGGTGTACTCCATTGTGTTTTATTTCCCTCTTTCCCTTCCTTTCCTCTTTTTTTCCTCCAGTAAGTCTCCTTGTTTAATATGTAGTTTAGAGGCTATTATGGAAGCCATTATATGGCTACAATGATCAAGCACACATAGAAGCAGGGCCATAATAAACCCTCTAGTCATTATTATGTTAATAAATATCAAACTCATGGTGTGTACAAGAAACACTAGGGCTAAGCACAGGTCAATCTTCTTCCAGTTTTACACTAAAATATTCAAATTAGTTGTTATAGCCATCACTTATATGCTCCTAAAGTTCCATCTAAGTGGTTTGATGTACCCTATATTAGGTCTTATGCCTCTTCTATATACAAGTTCTCCCTATTGTGTGCCATTATCCATCACCATACAGGTCTCATAGATGGCAACAAGTGGTGAGATAGATAGGTCACATTGTCTCCCAAGCACTCCATCATAATGAATTTTAAGTTTATTAATTGTTTTTTATATAATTAATATTGATTATAATAAGAGTATATAACACAATCCTCGTACCATATACTTGACCTAATGAAAGGACTTCTTGATCGTCTTCTTTTATAACATGAAAACTTTCAGTGGAGACAGGTGTTAGATTATGAGAATACGACATTTAGATGTCAAACTTGTTTTCAAATAGGTCACTTGTGAAATACTTGCCTAGAAGCAAAAAATAACCCCAAAAAGAAAACAAGGGAAATCCCTAAGCCAAGGAGATAAGAATTTATCGACACTTTAGAAGACGTAAAAGAAGAGTTGGAAGAAAATATTCCAAATTCAGAAGCACATACACAAACGGGTAGCCAATTGAATGGTGGAGTGGAGGATCAATAAGGAATAATGATTCTTAGCCAAAATGATACAAAATCAACAAAGATCATAGTAGTAGAGCAGTAGAAGGAAGAAAACCCAATGAAAATGAAGTGGGGGGCATAAAGAGAGCTCATGTATTTGAGAGCTTAGACTCAGACAAAGAAACCCCCTTGAAGGAAAAAGGAAATCAACTGGAAATAGTAACAACCATTCCCAATCAAGGAGTCTGGTGAAAGGTGGAGAAAAAGAAAGGAAAAAGGGGAAGCTAAGTGATTTATATCACACTTAGCCCCAAAAAATTTATGTAAATTTCTATAGTTTCTTCTTCTTTTTGTGCATCAGCCGAAATGTTGACATGATCAAATGATTTTGAGCATCTGCAAATGTAATTTTGTTCCTTGTTTTCTAGGTTCAATAAAATTACAAAAATTTATGTAAATTTTCTATAGTTTCTTCTCCTTTTTGTGCATCAGCCGAAATGTTGACATGATCGAATGATTTTGAGCATCTGCAAATGTAATTTTGTTCCTTGTTTTCTAGGTTGAATAAAATTACAATTTTTCTTTGGAAAAAGAAAAAAAATTTATATCAATTAAGCATGCCAATATTAATTCATATTTTCAATTCAATTAGCCTTTAGATGTGTAGTTTTCCTCACTACCTTGCCAATATTAATTCATATTTTCAATTCAATTAGCCTTTAGATGTGTAGTTTTCCTCACTACCTTTTTTTATTATTAATATTTGTTAAAATACCAATATAGATTCATCTTAACCATAAATTTACCAAAACATAACAAATTTTAACAATAATAATTTAAATTTTTACTTGATTTATATAATATGTCATAGTCTATCCGTTATACGTTTTGGAGGATTTTTCGACATATTTTCTGGTCTAATTTTCCCATAATCCAACAGAGATTTCTTGGAATCACAAGTTTGAATTGTAAACTCTCCACAATTTGTGTTCTCAAGGTGTTTTCGAGGGTGTTGAATGCATATATGCAGTCAAAAACCCATTTTAAACAATACAAATTAAGATTTGGCAAAAACAAAAGATTGTTGTATTTTGGCCCAAAACTCCAAAATGTAGCATGTTTAGACAACACCTATAATCTATAAGGTTATTATAAATTAGTTTGTTTTTTTCTCAACTTTCAATTACCTTACCTCTTAGAGTTGTCATAAAATATAGACACCGAAATATTTTATTTATCGCTAAATATTTTTATTACATCTTGTTTATACTAGTTTGTAATCTTAAAAATGAATCGAGCTAGCATAATAAGAGTGAGATTATTAATGTTTTTAACTAAATCTAACTAAATATGTATATTCATTTATGCTTTTTAATATAGTCGACATTATTTTTATAGTAGATTTTTTTTTTTTTTTTTTTTTTTTTTTTTTTTTTTTTTTTTTTAACATGTACTACACGTTAAACATGAACCAAATCATACTCACCTCATACTAAGTTGTAGAATGTGCCTCTCGACGCAACAAGCACATCAGTTAAAAAATAGGGCCTAAACAATTAATTATAACGTTTTAAATACTATCTAAATTAAAATGTCTTTAAAAATGATGAAATAAATTTGAGACCACCTTAATACTAGGATGGTGTTTTAAATTTTATGTAAATTTAACTGTCTTAAAAAAGATGATATAAATTTGGGATCGCTTTAAACATCTAGGCTAATTACGCCCAAGGCATGGTCTATATTGGAATTGGGCTTGAGGAATTTACATTTTCAATAAAATGATTAGTTGAGATTGCACGTTAAGCGAATAATTTTCATCTAATACATGATCCAATGGACAATATGAAAAGTTTTCCAATCATTTCTCAATTTATTAAGTTCGCTCCTCTCTTTAATTTATTAAAAACTCATTTGTGAAACACAACTATCCTTTAATTTATAAAAAAATTATTTATAAAACATGACATTGACATTTGTTGTCCATCAGGTTCATTAAGAATATTCTTATTATTATTGGTTAATAATAAACATTAATTAAGCAAAGTCTTTCGGTAGAAATCCAATAAGAGAATTTGGTTTAAACGTGTCGGCCAAAAAATTCTCTCATGTGATTTCTACCGAAAGACTTTGCTTAATTCTTTATGGATCACAGAATACAAAAAATAAACATTAAGTTTAATATTACTACTATTAAACATTGATTTTAATATTAATCTAAAATTATTAATGAAATCGTTATATTATTAATAAAATAAATTTTTAATATTAATAAATTGATATTAATAATATTAAATATGTTGTTTGGCCTTATTGAAAAAAAACTGATTGGTATAATTGATGAAAAAAAATGTTTTTTGGCGCTATCAAACACAATGTATAATTGTATGTATTAATTCATAAAAAATAATTACTTTTATAAAAATATATTTTTTGTATAATATAATTGAGAAGAAATCAAAATAATAATAAATGAGAACATTTAATGTTTAAATGTGATTGTGCTAATTCCTGGCAAGGGCTAACCAGCGTGCCATAGGGCATTAAATGCCCAGGTATATGCATGCTTTATAACAAAAAAACACAGCCCTTGGTGGTACTATAAATTAAACAGTAAAGTTGTGTATTATTTTGTTATAAAGCATGCATATACCTGGGCATTTAATGCCCTATGGCAGGCTGGTTAGCCCTTGCCTTCCTAATTCATACCATGATAATTACTTTTATAAGAGTATATGTATATTTTTTATAATATAATTGATAACGAGTGAAAATAATAATAAAAGAGAGCATTTAATATTTGGAACATTGACGGTCATGGTTGTTTCAATGTGACGCTTGACTTTAAAAAACTTCTCAAACACCTATGAATGATATTATGTAAAAATGTAGAGTGAGTTTAATAACGTAGAAACACTTTTCATGGCGAGGAGATCTTAGGGGAAAAACTTATAATGTGACTTAAGGGGAAAAACTTATATTGTGACTTAAGATTATAGGTTTATAGGTTTAGCTTTTATTGATATAATTTAAAGATTATGATGTATAACAATGTTAATATTCGTAAATAAAATTTCGTCATTAGTGGGTTGGAAATGGGAAAGCTTCTACTTTTGTCAAATACTTTTGAGTTTTACACTTTTATTTTCTCTCTTAATTAATAATATTCTAAATTCAATTTTTTAATATTATAAAAAAATATATGGGTAATTTTATTAGGATGGTGTTTTAAATTTTATCTGAATTAAAATGTTTCTAAAGCTGATTATAGAATTTGAGATCAATTTTTATAATATCAAGGTTCAAATTTAAATTAGAGATTAGTTTTTGTAGAGATATATTTTTGGGTTGAGAGGCGCTCGAACACCCAATATGGAGAAGATGTGTAGAATTATATATTAAGATGAGTAGGTTGCTAGATTGTTTTAGGCATTAAATGGTAATATTAAGGATTAAATATTTATCAATTTTTTTTTAATATTGACCCATAAGTATATATAGTTATATAATGTAATAATAATTTTGACTTGGTCAAATTATTAAGAAAAAATTAGATAATAAAAATAAAATAAATAAATTTATAATTAATAAAATTAAATGAAAAAAGTAATTTACCCATGAAGGTTTTTGGGACCTAAGTTTTTAACAACCCATGATTCACCATGGTAATCTTTCTCTAGTGGTGAAATACATTAACTACAAAAAAAAAAAAAAAAAAAAAAAATATATAGTTATATATATAATATATAACAATTAAATAATTCGGAGTGAAATCAATAAATTTATGGATGGGAGGGTTTTTCGGCTCCTTGGTTTCACAATCCATGGGTTTTGTCCATTGGTCTTTTCTCTCTCATGGTCAATTACCAAAAAATAAATACAATTTAGAAATTAAAATAAATAATTAATAATTAAAATAAAATTGAGATAAAATAGTAAATTTATGGATGGAGGTTTTTGGGCTCTAGTTTTTCACAGACCATGGTTTTCCCCATGGTATTCTTCTCTAATGTCGATTATTTATAGTTATTTTTCGCTAATAGCGGTACCATGGCAGTGGCAACGACTGGTTTTAGCATTTCTTATGTGATCTTTACACAAAATTGTAG
The DNA here is from genome assembly GCA_000404065.3 of Pinus taeda. NCBI lineage: Eukaryota > Viridiplantae > Streptophyta > Pinopsida > Pinales > Pinaceae > Pinus > Pinus taeda. Next base: position 420,353 of record APFE030105152.1, on the reverse strand, counting down.
ATCATTAATTGTGGTCGGATATCATATGAATTGTGCAACAATGGAGCAAGATAGGTGTGTGAGGTAGCAGTGGCATTGCTAGTGGAGCAGTTGTGTGGCAAGGGATCAAGATGATGCAGTCAAGAGGGATGTAGTTGAGGTGACAAGAAACATTTGTAGCAGAAGGAAAGAATTGCTAAGCAGATCTAACAGTGGTCAACGTAACGACGATGTGTGTGTTCTTTTGTTCATGGAGACGGAAGTGAACGATGGATTAACAATAGTAGTGTGATTTAGATGGAGTTGTAGTCAATCGTCGGGAGATGACTTTGTTGCTAAGTGTAGAAGCAGTGGCTCGTGGATGTGTTTATGTCTGTATGATGTAATTTTGGTGGTTAGTCTGCAGGTGGGGGTCGGTTGTTTTGTTGTCTTTGTGGTCCTCAAAACAATTTCCAATTTTATTTAATTAATTAATTTATTTTATATATATAATTTTTATTTTTATTTTCCAATTTTTATTTGTTTATTTATTTATTTCTAATATATATTTTTCCTTTTTTTTTTCTAAATGGCCAAGGGAGAAATGAGAACCTCCAAAAGATTGTAGCAAAATGCTTCAACGACAACAAAGTTGACGAATTTCGATGGCCAAAGACTTGGATCAAAGAATGAGGCTCTTGTGCAGCGGTTAAGAGGCCAAAGGATCAAACTGCTCGGATACCAAATGGAACAAACAAAGTTCGACCTTCAAGTTAAATACTCTAGAAGACTTGGAATATAAAGATCTCCATTGAGATACAATAATATATATATTAAAATGTATGAATAAGAATGATGATAAAATTGAATGTGAGGGGCATGCTTATATACCAAGCAGGTGTCCCTTTATGAATGGTCATGTCTCCTTAAACTAGTCTCTTTGTTTAACTAATTATCACTTATTTACATTTTATTATGTTTATTATTTATTATCTATATTTATTACTTTTACATAATTATATTCATAACATAGACCTCAAAGAATATATTTTTCCAGGTTGTTTTGTATGTTATTCATTTTAGTTTACATGTTTGAAATTTTACTCTTGAGTGTGAAGAGAAATGCCAATACAAAAAAATAAAATCTAGTGCATGCAGTCCTACATTTTATTTTTATTTTTTTTGTCACCATTAAAATTTATTAGAGTTACTTAGTTTAGACTATGTCAACAATTGGTTTTAGCCTCCCCATGAAAACTCACTGGAATATGCCTCTCAGATGTTCATAACAAATTAGTTTAGATACAATTGTTATTGAATTTTATTTTGGAGATCCACTGAGTGTCCAATGATAACATTAAAAATAAAATCAAACGAAGGACAACTAATATCCTTAGCTCCTGCAAAGACAAAGGTATATATTCTTAATGGGTTTTACAATATAACATAAGAGCTTATTGGGTTTTACGGTCTAACAACAGAGCTTCAAGAAGATTGTCTAAACTACCAAACTTATATAAATATTAAACCAGCCTAGATCCATGTTAACTCTAGATCTATCAAGCACCGAGAGGGATTGAATCTGTCGAGGTGCAAACATTTCCTCAAGTTTTTCACTCAAAAAATAGGTTTGCACCACAAGAGAGTTAATCCCTCTCGGCACTTGATAGATCCAGAGTTAAAATGGATCTAGGCTGGTGTATAATATAATTGAGAATGAGCGAGAATAATAATAAATGAGATCATTTAATATTTGAAACATTGACATTCATGGTTGTTTCAATGTGACGCTCCACTTTAAAAAGCTTCTCAAATGCCAATGGATGAGATTATGTAAAATTCTAGAGTGAGTTTAATAACATAGAAATATTTTTCATGATGAGATGATCTAAGAGGGAAAAAGATTATAATGTGACTCAAGGTTATAGGTTTAGCTTTTATTGATATAATCTAAATATTATAATGTATAACAATCTTAATTTGTGTAAATAAAATTTCATCATTGGCGGTTTGTAAATGGACAAGCTTTTACTTTTGGCAAATACTTTTAAGTCTTCAATTATTAACTTATTTTCTTACATTTAAAAATAAAAAACTTAGTTAATAATATTCCAAAATCATTTTTTTAATATTCATGAAAAAATAATATATACATTACCATTACAAAAATTATAGGAATAAAATCCTATATTTTTAAATTACGATACTTTTAATACAATTTAACTTCTTATTTAGAAAAAAAAAAATTATATATATAAATATAAAGTGAAAATTACCTCAAATCATGAGAAAGAGATGTGAGAGACCTTGAGGATTGAACATTCATTGCCCTCATCCATCTCGTTCTTTAGGGGTACACATGGAAAATACATGAACCATTCATAGCATGCAACATTTATGGACATGAATGCTCATGTTTGGATTTGTAATTTCATCATGGCATTTACAATTATGAAAATTTTCCCTATTCTAGCAAGCTTCCAAAGGACTTGATGTCCATGCTCAACCATGAAAATTTGGGACTATGATGAGCCTTTCACTTAGTGAAATCCAGTGTTTCACCCATTGCTAATTTGGATCTCATCTAACACTAGCTTCATTCCATTCGGTAATGTATTGCTAACTTTTCTAGCCTTTGACTCCTCTATTGTGGCTCTCTATTGAAATTGTTTGTTGTGCTCTCTAATAGGAATTGATTAAGGATCTTTGTTACGGTGTTTTCTTGGAGGATTTTTATTTAGTTTCCTATCATGTCTCGGGATAGGCCCAATAACAAATGATGAGGTCCTCACCATTGGTCACTTACTAAGGCTTAGCACAAGGCTAAATAGTCGAAGGCCATTTACAATCATTGCATTCGTCTTGTAGTCAAATAAATTGTTGATTCATTCGAAACTAAAGCTCATGCGGAACAAAATTTTCTCCCTAATGCCAAAGTCTAAGAGGAGATAACCCTTTAGTTTCATAATGCATGCACCAATAGAAATTGCGACACGTAATATTTTAAAATAATTGACTTGCTATGGAAAATAGAAACAATTATGGACAACCTATTGGTGGAAATAAGTGAGGAACACTAGGCCATAAACATCCTTAAAATATGCATCTTCAACATACATTTATTTTAAGTATCAAATCCATTCACCCTAATTTCATGCAAAAACAAACTTACCTTGCTTAATACATCTTCCACTTTATTGGACCATTCACTTGTATGCTTGATAACAAAAGTAAAATTTTGTAAAAACTCAAACCGCTTGACGTATCTTTGATTCTATTGTGTTTGACTAGTAATAAATTGCAAAGCATAATTATTGGTATACAAAACAAACACATCTGGCATCAAATAATGTCTCCACTTCCTTAAGGCTTGAATAATAACATAAAACTCTTATCATATGAAGATCATTTTTGTTTGGCTTCATTTAATTTTTCATTAAAGTAAGAAACATGTTTTCCTTCTTGACTTGGAACAACACTCATAGCTATCCCACTAGGATCACATTAAACCTGTAAGAGTTTATTAAAAATTGGTAATGTTAGAATTTGCTACTCTGTAATATTCTACTTTAATAATCTAAAACTCTTATTTTCTACTTCAGTCCACTAGAATTGTTGTTTCCTTGTTTTAGTTGTCTCCCAATTAGTGTTAGTTTTCCATTGTTCTATGTTGTTACAATCACTTTAGCCCAATTATTATCTTCAATTAGAAATCTTTCAAAAACAATTCAATCTTCCAATGATCAATAACAATTATATATAGAACATTAAATGCAACGATAGTAGGAGACAAAAAAGAGTAATAACAAGAGACACCAAGATTGGACAAAGACTAGGGAAAAACCCTACAAGGGGAAAACTCTTTCAAATTATTCTTCTTATTAGATTGTCATAAAATGTTCAAAAAGAGAGAGTACAATGTTCCAATTCACCAAATATCAAAATTCAAAATCAATCCTTCGAATATCTAGCAAAACCAACCAAACAATATCCAAGAGATGAGTCCATTAGGAAAATATGATCAAAGTCAAAGTCTCTAAAATTGATCCAAGTCTACGGTTGATGGTCAAAGTCTGTGGTTAATGGTAAATATATCTTAGATCACAACTACAAGGAGATAATGACCCTTAATGCGGTTGTAGCCCTCTAGCTGCAGGGACACCCTATCAACCGAGTGGTTGTAGCCAAGTTTTCCTTGAACCAACCCTATGACTCAAGATTAATTTCTTCTTTTCGCACATGCGATTTCACACCTTGCAATTTCAAACATATGCAAACCGATCCGAAGAAAAGAGATAGAACCTCTAAGAAGAAGAATGAATGTATAATGTGTGTCCAAATGAGGTTGACTTGACTTGTATTTATATGCTTCCAAGGTGTGCCCAATTTCTATTTAAAGTCGACCTGTACTTTTGTGTACATCTGGGTTTTCACCTTAAAAATACATTTTTCCTCAACCGAATTAAATTCTTCCAAGGGCTAGGAGGGGGTCTTTCTTGATGAGGAAGACTAGCTAAAGGAGGGAATTTGTTCTTGAGTTTCCAAATTAACACTCCCTCTTAGCTAGGGAGAAATTACTGACTGCAACATATATCCCATCTCAAATATATCGTCATCATCAAATCAAATGTTGTCACTACTCATCTCTACTCATCTCTGTTGTACATTATTGAATATAAAAGGAGAATATTTTGACATCACAGGGGAGCTCATGCTACGAACCTCTATCCAAGGACAATAGGCAGGATACCACTTATTGTGAGGTAAGGATCACACTCTATCCTATTGACTATGACAATAGGCAGGATACCACATACCGTGAGGTAAGGATCATATACTATCCTATTGTCTATTGATCTTCCCAACTTGACCCTCAAGAGTTAGTGGTAGAACAACTACATCCCATAACTTGAGTGAGATACTACTTACCATAAATGGCAATGATCGTGCCTAACTCAAGTAGTGAACACACATTGGCCAGATGAGTGGGAAAACAATCCCAACAAGCCCAACTTGTGGGTAGGATTCCAACTAGAGTATATGTTTTCAATGCCAAATAAAGACAATAGGAAGGATATGAATTATCGAGAGGTAAGGATCAATATCCTTTTGCTCGATAATAGTCAGAATATGACTTATCAAGAGGTAAGGATCACATAATATCCTATTGTTCAGAGCTCCCTCAATCCCAGGAGCTCTAAGGCTTAATTCCTCACCCCGGGAGTTCAAAAAGGGGATCAGAGCATAACTCAGTGTCCTTTATCAGCTGGGACCTTTACCCAGGAGGGTCACATCCATCAGTCCAAGCTGCTCTCTAAAGACCAAGAACTTCCCTTTCGACAAAGCTTTGGTGAATATATTTTCTATATTCTCATCAGTTGCAATGTGATGGAGTCTCACAATTCCTCTCTGCACCATGTATCGAATGTAGTGATACTTGATCTCAATATGCTTGGACTTGTCACATAATACGAGATTCTCTTCCAATCGAATCCCACGCTTGTTGTCACAATATATGATTTTCATATCTAGAACTTGCTCAAATAGTTCTCCAATGATATTTCTCAACCAAACTGCTTCATAGCTAGGCATGCTAGCGACAATGTACTTTGCCTCGGCCATGCTTAAAGCTGCGAAATTTTGTTTCTTACTCATCCAAGATATCATCGCAGATCCCAAACTAAAGAAACACCCTGATGTGCTCATCCTGTCAATAACGTTTCCATCCCAGTCAACATCCATGTACCCATACAGTCTCACATCTCCAATAGTATATTCAAACCAATATTGGTTGTCCCATGCAAGTATCTCAGTATGTGTTTGGCAGAAACCCAATGTACATGAAGGGGATCAGTCATGAACTAACTCAAAGTGTTCATTGCAAAAAATATTTCTGGATGGGTGTTCACAAGGAACATCAATGCCCCAGTCAACTTTCGGTACTGAGAGGGATTTTCCAAGTCAGGTCCAACAATGTATCCATACTACTCTTTTAAGTTCATGTCCATTGGGGTCTAAGGATTTGTATTTTTTCATTTTGAATCTTTCCAATAACTTCACAACATATTTTCTTTGAGAAATGAAATCTCTCCTGGTCTCTGCCACACCTCTAGACCCAAAAAGTAATGCATCATACCAAGATCCTTCATTTTGAACTTAGAGGCCAACTCCCTCTTATACTTGAGCATCATGGGCCCAATACCTATCAAGAATAGATCATCAACATATAAAATCAAAATCAAAGGCATACCTTGGACCAATTTGAAGTAGAGGTTTAGATCGAAACTACTTCTCTACATGCATACTAGGCTCTAGGGGCTTGCTTCAAACCATATAAAGCTTTCTTCAACTTGCAAACATGATTATTCTTGTCCTTTACTTCATATCCCTGAGGTTTATCAATATATACTTCTTCTTGTAGTATGCCATGAAGAAATGTCATCTTTACATGCATTTAGTGAAGGCTTCATCCTTGAATAGAAATAACAGAAACAATCGATCTAATGGTAGTGTAGCATGCAACGAGATAAAATATATCGTTATAGTCTTCTCCCTCTTTCTGGGAGAAGAAACATACCACGAACCCCTTTTTGTACTTCTCAATGCTTCCATCAACTACATGCTTGATCTTCTATAACCATTTTGAATTTACGATAGACTTTCCTTTAGGTCTCAGAACAACATCCCATACATCATTCTTCATAATTTATTCATATTCTTCAGCCATGGCATCCTTCCAAACCTACTATTTCACAACTTTTTCAAAGATGGGAGGCTCAACTTGGATGATAGTACTCATAGCTACAATGTATCCCTAGTATTGACATGGCTTCTTACTTCCTTTAAATGACCTTTTGGTAGAAACATATCTCTCAACAGCCTATAAATTATCATGGAGCCACAATGGTCTCTTCCTGGTAAGGGTATCACTTGGAGGAGAATTCAATGGGTGCATAGGATCCATGGGGTCATCAATAATATCCTTCTTAGATTCTGGCACAAAAGGACCTTTCAGTGGGTCCATTTCATCATCTTTCTTCTCAATAGGAGGAGGTAGAGGAAGGTCCCTTTCTTTTCCAAGGGAAACATCTTCATCAAAAGTTACATCCGTGCTAAACTCGATCTTCCTTTGACCAACTATATATTCTAAATGCTTTAGAATTTTCATAATAACCAACAAACACACCTTTCTTTCTCATGGATTCTAGCTTGTTCCTCTTGTCCTTTGACATATGGAAGTATATGGGGAAATCGAATATCTTGAGATGTCCAGTGCTTCACACCTGTGAATACTTCTTTGGGAGTCTTGTTATCCAAAGCTTGATTAGGAACTTTGTTTTGTACATAGATCGATGTATTTGTAGCTTCTCCCCCGAGGGATTTCAACAACTTTAGATCATGCAACATAGTTAAGGAAACTTACATGATGGACCCATTCTTTCTCTAAGCAACTCCATTCTGCTCGGGATTATAAGGTGCAATAGTTTCCTTCTTGATTCCAACCTTCTTTGCAAAAATCAATGAACTAATTTGACATATAGTCTCCACCATTGTCGGACCTGAAGACTTTGATTTTCTTCCTTTTTTTATTTTCTATCAGTGCCTTGAAGTCCTTGAATATATCAAAATCCTCATCCTTATGCTTCAAGTAGTATATCCATGTATTCCTGGAGAAATCATCAATGAAGATTATGTAGTAGATATGTCCACCAATAGTGTGTGTTAGTGTCAGTCTTTCCAGCCTTCCTCCAGTGATCAAACATGCTCTTACAAAGTTATTTTGAAGTGTCAAGGTCAAATTTTGTCATTTCAAAGAGTTTTCAAGCAAAATTTGGTCACTAGGCATTAGGTCTAGGGTTTGCTTTCACTCCTTCTAAAGTTGTCCAAATGGCGGTCTATGTCATCATTTAGCTGAGTCTATCATCATTCATAGGGTTGTCATTATCATGTCAGTGTCTAATGAGTCATTTTACGTCTTGTTCATGCTTCAGTTGCACCCAGGCAAGGTCATTTCCCTCTCCTAGGGTTTTGAAGCCATTTTCTCTCGGATGGTCAAATCATCGGCAAAACTTGTTTCCTGATGTTCATACACCTTCCCCTATCCTTCATGTACCTTATCAAACACTTCCCATCCTTTAGATCCGCCAAATTCCTCATTTTTGCACAAACCCTAGTTTCTAGCTACAACCTGGCAATTTTCTAGGTTTGGCCTGTGATTTGCCCTTTTGGACCCCTTCCCCTCACTCAATCTCTGCGATTCCACTTTCCCCTGCTTCCTAACATCCCTCCCAACTCCCAAAAATTTCCCCAAGAATTTAGAAGCCCCCTATCCCCTTCATTTCGCTTCATTTCGACCAAATTCCTTGTTTCACACATCGGGGCAAGTTTCACTCAAATGATGTTTCAGAGCCGTCAAAGATGAATTTTGGAAAACTGAGAGAGGTTTTTGTCCACAACATGCCAAGGAAGAAAAACCTCCTTCACTTTTTACACAGGTGTCATGGTTTGAGAGAAATGTCAAAAATATCGGCGAGAACGAAGGTGCTCCAAGGACGGTTGGCCAAAACACAAAAACGAAAGAAAACGCCTGATCCACTCCAAATTTTGGCCAAATCCTCTTTGGCTGAGCATGGTACTTGATTGATGACTCCCAGCCCAAATTTCAAGAAATTTGGAGAAAATTTTGTCATTTGTGAATTTTTTGTGCAATTTACAGGTTTTGGCCATTTCAAGTGCCGCGTTCCAAGCTCGAC
>APFE030105152.1:342083-392188 GCA_000404065.3 Pinus taeda | reverse complement strand
TGTTATTTTGTGATTATTTTTATCCAATTTTATTTCTTGTTCATCTTTGTAGAGTGCTTAAATTCATGAGGGAAAAGCTTTTACATTTTATATAAGACCTAATTGACAACTTGTTAGATCAATTATTTTGTATTTTAGATACATCTAGATAAGAATCATCTAGATCCATATCAAACCTAAGTAATCACAATATGAATCATTTGGATGATGTATGCCAATGTGAGATACATTCGAATAGGGGCCATCCATATCTTGATCAAGTTTCAATAGTTTCAATATCAATCATTTGAATATTGGATGTTAATTCCATATATCTAGATTTGGAGGAAATCTATATTATCATTATTTGAGTTTTGCTAAAGCAGGATGTTATCTTGGGATCTCTTTCCTTATTTTTTTATAATTTCCTATTAACATGTGGCAATTTAAAATATCATAACCTAATGAATATCATCATTGATATGGAATATGATGTGTTGTTGCCCATGTGTCATATAACACGACAATCCAAGTGGCATAATTTTGGTCATTCATGCTGATGTGGTCGTTGACATGGATTGGTGGCTTGTTTGTTTGTTTCATGATTTTGTATCCAAATCTAGAACCAAATTAAACTATTTTATTTATTTTTCTTCGGATTCTTGATAACTTCATCTCAAGTGGCATATATATCTGGATCTAGGAGGAAACTTATTGTAACTCATCTGAACATTTTAGATCCTAGATAACTTATCCTCAAGTGATATATCTATATGTTTCTAGAATGCATGTTTATTGCGACTTATTTAAATAACCAAGATGTCAAATACATGCATTACCACATATATCTCGACTCTAAAGGGTTACTCATGGGTTCCATTAATACATGTAAGATGCTCCAGATTCTAGATGTCCTTTTAACAATTAATTTATAGCCATATATCTAGGACCATGTGACATTATTTCATTCGAGACATCTAGATACCCGAAGCTTTGTGATGTATTCAGATGCCTATTTGCATAAGTTGTCAGTCGTACAACATGCCAAATTTAAATCAATCATGCCATTAAGGTTAGATCTATGTGGCTATCCATGAGTAAAAAATGAGGTGTACATGTTAATGTTGAGGCCAAAATCAAGGGTTTCATGTGTAGATTAGATATACAATTGAAATCAAAATACTACTAGTTATACTATAAAACATATCATATGCTTTGTCTCACACGAAATACACTGTGTCAGTGAATTATTATAAACCTATAATTTTTGTTTTACCCAACCAATGTAATATAAAGTTCTATGGATTTGCTAACAAAAATAAGATAAGTTTCTATTCAAGATTAACAACACACTTTTCTTGTATAATTTTAAGCATAGATCCTACTTTTATGGAGACTAAACTAGGTCAAGCATAAGTTTCATAGGATAAATGATGAAAGCGAATTGATTGTCGATCATTTAATTTTGATAGATATAAATAAAATTAGTTTATTTTGAAATAAGTTTTGGAAATTTATTGATTATCTTGTTTTGTTTAAACTTTTACAAATTTATAGATAAGAAAAATAATCTAACAATATGAAGTTCAACTAGAGCAAGCTAATAAAAGGAAATTTAGACAAATAAAGATGAAGACATCCACTAATGGACAAATAAAAAACTTTACAAATTATACATCCTTAATCAAACACAATCATGTGTATAACAAAAGTTTCAATTTGTTACACAACACAATCATGTGTATAACAAAAGTTTCAATTTGTTACACAACACAATCATGTGTATAACAAAAGTTTCAATTTGTTACACAATGAGAAATTCCTTTAATAGAAAAAGGAAAAGCAATCATGTGCATAAAAAAAAGTTTCAATTTGTTACACAACCAGAAATTCCTTTAAAAGGAAAAGTTGTGTATCAATATTAAAGATTTAAAAAACAACCATATGATTTCCATGTGAGATATGAATTGGAAAACCTTAGAAATTTGAATGAATGTATTCATTGATAAATTGGTTAAAGACAACTCCTTCAATGGAGAGGGAAGTAGAAAAAAATTGTACACCAAGATCTGTATTATTAATTAGAATAATAGAAATTTGTAAAACACATTTCTAGCAAAGGTTGATTGTGGAAATTTGCAATTGTTCAAATCACCCTTTTGTAGGTTGTTCAATTTTCTTTTCCTTACTGTGAAGTATGCAATTCTTTTCATATTTCAACAATTTTTTTGACATATATTTATCATATACCAGAGTAAATATAATATTTATTTTTTGAATAACTATTTATTCAAAGGTTAGTAAGATATGTACTTGTGCTTTAGTATCTACTAGATTTTGTGAATTAATTCGCATGGTTTAGTAACTATTTTATTACTGTAATGTGAAATATACTATATATATATTTATATTAATATATAGATAGTTATATATATAATATATTATTTATATATATATAAGTATATATTTATATATACTAGGTTAGTATATATTTTTTATTGATTTTATATCATATCCAAATGTTTTTTTCTGGACCTAGGCCTATATATAGTTAGAATATACATATCAAAATGGGAGTGAATCTAATTAGATTTGCCCATCATGTGATACTCCCTCATTATTGTTGGATTTTTTTTTAACAATTATAAGGTTTCATGAGGGCCACCTTCTTGACTTGGTTTTTTTGGGTTAAACCCCAAAATATCCTGTCATAGTGCTACGAGGCATGTTTGTAATTGGTGGAAATGGGCACATACTTTGACTCCTAGATTTACACATGTAAAACAAAAATTCCCTACTTCAATACTAGTTATCTTAAAAAATTCTAAGCCCTTTAAGAGACTTATTGATGAGTGGGACCTTGTTGTTCTTATTGATGCTCTTCCTTTGATGACTTAATGGGGTAAAGCCCCAGACAAGCATCTCCAAGTTCCCTTGTTTCACTAAAATATATATATATATAGTATATATAATATATATATATAGTATAAAATATATTATTATATATATATTATAATTAAATTATAATACAATAATATTAAATAAATGTTATTGACCAAGTATGAATTTAATGAGAAAATATTTTAATGTAAAACTAAAAAAAAGATTTAGCTCTTAGGGGGAACTCAACTGGTGATGGTTGTGTAAATAAAGTATAATGTGTGAGGATGTCTCGTGTTCAAATCCCCATTGATTCACCTATGAATGTGGAAGGGGCATATGTATGCGCCTAGAGGTTATAGTGTAGAGGTTGGAATCGACCCCATACTACACGATTATGAGATTGGCCTAGTTCTTGATTCCTCTAGCAAAAAATAAAGAAAGAAAGAAGGATTCGTCCTTCTTAACAACTCATCTCATAAGATTTGAATTTCACTATCACGAATTAAGAGAAGAAATCTATTTTGAAATGGTTTTGAAGTCACCTCATTAATAGGAAGACCCGACATACTATGAACATTTTATTTATTTCTTTATTTATTTATATTTATTTTTTTCTCAAGGAAAAATCTATAATTTTATTAAAAAGAAATAAAACTACATTTTGTATGTGCTTAACCCACACATAACATAGCTACTTGCTCTCAAAACATTAAAAATTTCCTAGACCAGATTTACATTTACCTAGATAAATTGATCTTCTCCTTTTTACTTTTCTTCTTTTGAACTTTTTGCCAACCCTCAAAGTTTGGGTTGGAAATTCTTATAACCTCTCTTCTCTTTCCATCTTCAAATACATTCTTTGTATGAGTCATAAATCTCAGATGTATATATTCGCTTTGTTCCCCCCACTCCTTAATTTCTACATATTTTCTCATTTTTCTTTTCTTGGACATAGATCACTACTAAATCAGTTCCTTTCTCAACATGATCTTCAGAAACATTCTGCTTCTTTTCACCCACCTTCACTTAAGAGACTTGTTAATTTTATTCTTCCATTTTTTTTATGATTCTCTTCCATATTTTTATCTTGTGAAAGATGCGGATCTCGGAATTTCCTCGCCTTTGACTTTTTGGGTATTTTCTTTGTCCTTTTTTTTTGCTTGGGGACAAGTGTTCAACAGATGCCCGGTCTAAAGACAAATCGAACACCTAAATTTTGTATTTTCAAAATCTAATATTTGGGTCCACTTAAAATATTTACGAGTCATATGGATGCGATCCGGTAGATGTTTACTAAGGTCTACCTCTACACAAATTATGGAAAAAATAAAAATACATTTTTCCATTCTTTCTTGATCAATTTTCAAAAATCTCTCCAATGTGTTTCCAATACCCTCTAAGACTTGGTGGTGCCAAAAAGGGAGAGGAATATTGTGTAGTCTCATGCATATCGACATCTTTGTAACAACCATTGTTGTAGCGTCAAAATATGGATACCATGGAGTAATGAATAAGCATGCCCTATCCCAGAACCATGGTCCCTCATTTAAAACATATTCCAGATCTGTTTGATTATCGAACTATACCACAAAAGAATCCTTTTCACACAAGTAAATATCATAATTTTTGGTCCAATTGGTGTAGACCCATTAATATAGGTCTTCTGATTTGGGCCAAAAACTATTGAATCTGCATATGAGAGCTCTAGCTTGGAGGACTGAGAAAATACCACTTACCTTTGGAAATTTTACTGACATATATGGTACTTTTTCCATCTATTTAACAATGTAGGGACCTAGTATTGAAGATTTGGGTTCTGTCCATCTAGTATGACAACCTTCCCTTTCACGACATCCTTGAAAGGTGCTAGACCCTTAGGGTTTCTAGCTGACAGAGTTGATCCAAATGGGATACTCAATCTTGGAGCACCATCTCGCAGCCTTAAATTTATGATAATAGTGAAATTACATTTGATATTGTAGTATTTTAACTGGTTGACATATTATACTGATTTTCCAGCATAAATAAAATTCTAGGGATTTGTAGGAATACCCAACTTATAATGGAGCTTCTTTTTAGATGTTTCACTACAGCTGATGTTTGAACCCCTAAAAGAGAATATTTCCCATTTAAGGTTTTCACAAAAAATTGTAAAAACTCCTCCCGATCCAACATTGTATACTGAAGAATGTGGCTCTGAGCAAAAATAGGGAGAGGAATCCAAATCTAGGACAAGTTACTTTGACTAGTTCCATAATACAGTTGCAAAGTGTAACAATCTAAAAACAAATATGTAGAATCTTCAAGAAAAAAATATACAAACTCTCCATTCTTGTGGATTGCTAGGTCTGCGCAGCACCAACCATGTAGTCGAAACTCCGAGATGGGGAGAAGGATGTTCTTCAGAGTTGTAAAGTTGGTCCATAAAAAATCCTCCAAATCTATGATTTTATAGTGTTTCCCTATTATATTGGTGGGGATATAGAGCGAAGCTTCATCTTGGGTGGCTTCATTCCTCAGACTTCGGATCAGTTGGGCGGATTTTTGCCTTTGAGTCTCCACATGGTAGATCCAAAGCACACTCAAGACTACACAGAGAAATTTAGATTGTTGTTTTGTTGTGATCTGCAAATCGCCACCCTTCCCTCGTTTAAGGATCATGGGTATTTGAGATCTTGAGAGAGGATGAAGACACTTCAAAATAAAATCGACATAACCGTTGCCATGATTGGATTCATGTTAGATCAATGGTTCTCCAGAGACAAGATCATAAAGAGCTTCAGATGTGAGTTGAAATTTAATAGCAGTGGCAGGAAATGTGATACCTATGAAAACCCTAACGCGCCTCAACCCAATCCCCCCAATGCTCGACCCAAATAAAAATCAAAACATTATGAACATCATGCAAAAAAACAAAAAAAAAACTATATAATTATTTATAAGTAGAAAAATGAAAAAATAATAAAATTACTTATAATTAAAAAACCATTAAAATTTAATTTATAGATAAACAAAAATATTAAATATTATATTATAAAAGTTAATAACATTTCATTTTAATTTATTATTATAATTAACTTAATTGGTATTAAAACTCTAATAGAATATTTAATTGCTACCTATTTTTCTCCAAAAACATCTTTGAGAAGACTGCAACGAGCAACCATGGTTAGAGCTCGAATGAATATTTGAAAACTCAATGACTCCATACTTGTCTTATTTGGACCATTAATGTGACCAATAGAAATCAGGATTGATGCAACATACATAATGCTTGGAAAGTAGGCACAATAAGATTAACGATGACATCGCCTTTTCAAGGAGATTATGGTTTGGTTCAGATATTTTAAATTATATAATATAGGAATGTTAAGAGCCTTCGAAATTTTATATTTACCTAAAAGCATTGGGGAAACGCATATTATATGTGAAAATAGATAAGAATACATGTAAAATGTGTTACAATTTAAATAAATAATATATTGATTATCGTATTTTTTAATATTTATTTAAAATTAATTTTATAAATAAGAAAGGAAAATAAAAAGTAAATATATATATATATATATAAAATTTGTCCATATAAAAAAATTCTAGAATCACCTTTCTTATACTCTAAAACTATCTTCCATGTCCTTATATCTTAACTCCACCCATTTGATGTTGTCCACAAATCCATGTACGGCATGACCTGTTTTTATAGGCCCCCAAGAAGCCTAGGGGGAGGCATTAAAGGAAGCAAACAATGGGAGGGAATGGGAGAGAGTGGGGGCATTAGGGTGAGGATTTAGGGGAATGTGGGGCAAAGGATACAAAGAATCACTTCCAACATTCTCCATTTTTTTAAAAGAATTATATTGTTTTTTTTAAATTTTAATTTCGATTTTATAAATTTGTTTATAAAGGTTTTAAAAATTATTTTGTATATTCAATTTTTAATTTTTAAAAATGGTTTAGAATTAGTTTTATGGTTTAAAATCAATTCTATGAATTTTGTTGTGAGAAAAACACTCTAATTTTGAGAGGATTGTCTACCACCAATTTTGGTGTCCTTTTTGTTTTTTCTTCGCAAGTGCTTCATAGTCTAGATTAGATACATCTGTTCTAGAGAAGTCAAGTTATCCTCTTTAGGATCAAAGCTACAAAGATAGTGTTAAAGGCTTAGATCATTTAGCTAGTTGTTCTAGTGACCTCCACCACCAATCTTAGATCATATTCTATAACTTAATAGCATTCGAAAAGCAATTCCTCGTGGAGGCTGTTTGGCCCTAAGATTTTATCCCTATGGAAACTTTGTTGTGGTGCCTCTTTCCCCACTTTTGCGACAACAATTTTTGCTATTGTTATTATAGATGTCACTGTGAATTGTAATTCATGTAAATGATGTTGAAATGTAAATATTGACTAGGTTGGAGGAGTGGACAATGATTTAGAGGTTTGAGGAGGAGGAGTTGCTTATAAACCCAATCCACTATATTTATTTCACTACCTATATCCCTCATGAATTTATGCCCTTGTTGGTGTAAGCATTGAAGAAATGTGTGGGCAGCCTATAGTAAATGCCAAAAATCCCATATAGTCATTGTCTAGAGGGGACATGTTGTGGAAGTCAACATGCAAGAGGTAGACAAGAGGGGAAAAGGGTAAGGGAGTATGTGAGAGGGGGGGATCCCCTAATAGTTGATGATGTGCAAGGGAAAGCAGACAATAGTGGTATGTGTAAGAGGCGGAGAAGGGAATACACTCTTAAGTGTGTATATATAGCATGAAATCAAAGTGAGAAAACTCGTTGGAGAAAAAGGCAAGGAAGCATAGGGTGCACGCATGCTTGGAAGCACACTAAGGAGCATGGTGTAAAGAGAATACTGTGGAGTGGAGAAGTTGGAGTCACGATGGACTTTATATTCCTACTTAGATGGTGGAGACTTTGTGTACTCTAGAACTTCTTATGATATTTAACAAGTGGAGACCCTGAGTGTGGACTCTGTATTCTTGTGGAGCTTAACAGGCGGAGACATGGTGTGCTTTGTATTCATGCGGGATGACAAGTGCAGATATCGTGGGCTCTGGATTCTTGTAAGTGTGAATTAGATGGAGATACCACGTGCTTTGGATTCCTATAGTGTTTAGTTGGTGGAGACATTATGTTTTTTGGATCCCTGTAGGGTTGTGAAGGTGGAATACTGTGTGCTCTGGACCCTTGATGTGTTAATTAGGTGGGGACACTGTGTATTCTGGACTTATGGTTGTTAGGTGGAGACACTGTGTGCTTTGGATTCACTTGTAACTTGGTTGACTTGTGTTGGTGTGAATTCCATCAAGCACTTAACTCCTCAGACTCTAAATCCACTCAAGGGCGATCAGCTGGAAAACAAATTGCTACGTAGCTGGCCTATGGTTGGATGGAGAATTGAAGTTCCTACCTCTATTTCCAACCATTTAGTTAATTAGGTAAGTATATTCACTTGTATACATGTTGCACTATGAATGGTGAATGATGTTTATACACATTATGACAATGAATGTATCAATATTGTAAACAGAAGAATGTAATATTTTTGGTTGCTTATAACGAAATATTGATACATTGAGTGTTATCATGGTTTTAAAGGGCTCGCAGAGATGATGTTTGATGATATGTTCCTGAACAACAGAGTTATTTGCATGGTCTTGATGAATGCATGATATGCTCAACTAAATGTGATAGTGCATGTGGATTCTATTGTTTGATATGTTATGTATATCATGGGTCTATGTACTTAAGGATTATTGGTTATCTTTCTTGGTAAGGGAATGTGAATGATATAATGCATGATATATTAATAGATCTGGTATTACTGCGTGAAATCCATTTTGTGTTATAATCTGGTGTTGATATAATAGAATTTACAAGGCATTGTTAGCTAATGGTTTGGTTGGTCTTTATGCCTGATGGTGGGCATGTTGATAAATCCATCTATGGTATTATGGCCATGTATAAAATTAAGAGTATTAGTGTCAGAATGAGGGTTTCATTCCTGCAGATATTAGTGTTCCAACAACACTAGGCTTCAAGGAAAGCCGAGGCAAAGTCCTTGAAATCCTCAGAGTTTCTAGATCTAAGTATTGCAAGGATCAGGCTCATATATGGAGCTAGTTATGTTATTGGAAATGTTTTGTACTTGAGATGAATGTTATTTAAGGCTAGTGGATGTACCCAGAATTCCAAGAATCTTGATGGTTTGTGCTTATGAATTTTCGTGAAAGAAGCAAATTCAAAATAACCTGGATAACTTGTGAGGAAAACAAGTGAAAGGGTTAAATTTGGGGTGGGGCCTGTTTGGGTGCTCGAAGGCTTGGAGTTGAATTCACTTCCAGGTCATATTTTGTAAGAAATTTGGAGTGGGGCCCATTTGGCAAATGTTTGGTGCGAGGTTAGATGACCTCATGATGTGGCGAATGTATCTGGGAATCTACGACATATAGGGGCAAGGATAAGGTGTGAAACTGTGAAGCACCATATGTGGGCTAGATTAGGATATGATTGAAGAGTTGTGGTGATCTGGAGATATTCAGGGATCCAAGAACCTCGGAGGTTTTCCATTGCCCATATTTCACACACACCTAGATATCCCCTGTGGCTAGATGTAAAGGAATTCGTCACATTGTGTAAAGGGTTCCAGTTTTGTGGGATCTGTGTGTTAAGATGAAGTGGAAAATGTGATGGGTGAATGACTAAGACTGCATGAATGCCATGTAGGTGCCATGAGTGATGTGACACGGCCACGTGGGGCATCCGTGGTTGCCACATGGTAGTAACTTGCTGATGTGGCAAGGGTTAATGGGCCAATCTTCAAATGAGAATAAATTTCAATCTGAGAGTTAGATTGAGGTATAATTTATATAATTGGAAAGATCATTATGATATGGATGCAATGGCATTGTCAAAATTTAATTCTACAAAATTTGGGAAAGAATAAATTTTTTAACTACATCTTCATAGTGAGACCATGGAGGTTAGGTTATTTGAAAGTAACACCTCCCATCAGTTAATGTTCCTCATAGGGGGTGAGAGGGAGCGTTACACTGTGATATTAGAGCACCCAGGTTCAAGACTTAGACTGAATGGGCCTAAGAGGATAAATTTGAACCTCTATTACAACGTCGTATTCAAAGGATGATTTTTTGTTTTATGCATGTGTTGATATCAGAATTGTGAAATGATAGGAATGATGGATTCTGATATGTTAGTTTTTTTCTAATTGGCATGCTAACTTAATATTTGGTGCTTTAGATAGGCTCACATCAACATGCTTATTGTAGATAAGATAAAGTGATGGGTAAATATGTTTATTTATTTTTTGATTTGGCTAATTATTATGTGTGTTTAACAACACATAAGAGGACACCAAGGAACAAAAAGAGGTAAATGTATGAGCAGTAGAATGGTGTAGTATAGTACTAATAGATTCCAGCATGGTTAGGAAGGGGAGTCAGTTGGAAAGAGGAGAGAGGAAGGTTCCCTTGACTGGATGCACAATCTCAAATGTTTAAGAGCTAAGTTAAGAAGTTTTAAGGCTAACAATGAGAATATTTACAAAGCTCGGGAGAAGCAAGAAAAAGTAAATGCATTTATACTACGAAGCCTATCATATTTGCAAAGACATAAGCAATATGAACTAGGTGCCAACTACCTAGGAAAGTATAAGTACAGGAAAAGTTCATCAAGAATTTGGAAGCAAGAATTGAGGAATGATGGTGCAAAAGGTAGCATATCTAAGAAAATGCACGCAGGAAAGTGAAGATACAATGAGAGGTGGAACTCCATTAAGTACTCCAAAGAGGAGGACATGTAGTCGTGAGTGACGATCTAGTGTTGCAACTAAGAGACATCATTTGAAAAAATGGAAAGAGAGTTTTGATGCTAGAATAATTTAAGAAGGAAAAAATTCCTACATTTGATGAAGAGGTGAAGAAGGCCGAGGAAGAGAGGCATGGGTAGTAGGGATGAAAAAGTATTTCAGGGTACATGAATACACTGAGAATATGAAGTCAAGAGCATTCATTTTTAGCTTGAAGGGAAAAGCTAATATTTGATGGGAAGACCTATGAAATGTCAAGAACAATAAAGAGAAGGAATTGTCTTAAATGAGGTTTTCCAAAGATATTTTTGAGAGAAGTACCTATATGAAAGGTACTATGATAGCAAGGTCAAGGTTTTTTATGAGAAAAATTGAGGGAAATTGACAACTTTTGAATACACTAGCTAATTCTTGGAGTTGTTAAGGTAAGTACCTTACATCAAGGATGATAAGGTAAAGATCCAAAGGCATCTTAGTGGGTTACCATAAGAATTTAGGGAAAAAATGGAGTCTGATAAGCCAATAAAAATGCAGGACACCATATAAAAAATTATGTGCTTATTTGAACAATCTATGCATAAGGCTGAGTTCTGAACTAATTGGAAAGAAAAAGGTAAGCCCAAGTTTAGAGGAAAAGGGAAAATAGTTGCAGGACATCAATCAAGAGGAAGAAAATTGAAGTTTACCTTTGCTATCAAGGGAGAGTCTCAGCATAACTCCACTACTACTGATAGAGGTGGGTTCTCTAAGCCTATAGGAGAGAGAGCTGAGGGATTCAAAATGGAACCTGTAAAGTGCTGAATTTGTGGAGAAAACCATAGGTATAAAGCCTATCCACAACAAAAACAAAGAATTCTAAGGTTGTACAATGCACAAGCAGCAGGGATAGTGAAAGATGTGGCTTACAATGTGGCATGAATATATGTTTCACTGGAAAACAAGAAGTATGATCATCAAGACTTAGTAACAGAGACTGAAGGTATTGTTATTAATCAACCCATTTCAATTTTGATCGACTAAGGTTCTAATTTTAGTGATGTAAGTCCACACATTGTAGAGAAGTGTGCATTATGAAAGATAACACATGATAGGTCATGGTTAGTTTACCTGACCACGAGGACTAAGAGGCGAGTTGAAAATGTGGTGAAGTTATGCCCAATAGTGATAAACGAAATGACCAAATCCATAGAATTAAACCTATTACCATTGGGTTCATGCAATGTGTTAGTCAACATGAATTCGCTGGTAGGACACAAGACTGAAATCAATTCCTATAATAAATCAATAGAATTTCTCACTGATGAATGGGAAAGAGTAACCTTATAAGGAGTAAAGAAGCCCATTATTATTTAGAAAATATCAGTGTTGCAAGTGAAGAGATGCAGTCGGAAAGGGTGTGAATTGTACACTATCCAAGTAACCAGTGAACCAAAGATTAACAATGACAGAATGTAAGAGTACCCAATTCTAAAACAATTTAGTGATGTGTTTCCTTCGGAAATCCAAAGATTACCACTAAGAAGAGATATTGATTTCTCGATTGAGTTATTTCCAAGATCAACACCCACATCAATAACTCCATATCATATGAGCATAACAAAGAATGTGAAACTAAAAATACAATTAAAGGAAATGATGGACATGGGATATATGCAACCGAATGTATCGCCCTGGGGAGCTCTAGTGTTATTCATAAATAAAATGTATGACATAATAAGATTTTGGATTGAATATATGAAGTTAAATAAAGCCACAGTCAAGAACGAGTATGGCTTGTTTGATCAACAGAGAGGACCTGCAGTATTTTCAAAGATAAACTTGAGATCTGGATACCATCAAGTATGAATTTGTTGACTGTGTGTTATATTATTTCCATGACTAGTTGAACATGCGGGGTGTCACAAGGGGGTTTCATGGGGGGTAACCCCCCTACATGGGGTCTAGGGCAGCGCCCCGAGAATTTTTTATTGGACCCTATAGTAGGTGGGAGAACCTACCTATGGTTTTATGCATGGGTTTTGTACATGGTTTTGGGCATGCTGGTTTTCTTCCCATGGTATTTTGTATATTTCCTCAAGGGAACTGCAACTATGTTCTAATCCAGGGTTAATGGAATTGCGTTTTTGAATGCTTCAACATGTATATATATGTATTATAAAATTGAAAGGAACATATTGAAAAATAAATCTAGTAGTCCTGCGTTTTCGATCCAGGGGAAATTTCTATGTATTTGTTTTATATTATCGTCATTGTTTGTTTTCTATTTTTTAGAACTTGTTTGCGGATAATCTCTGTACAGGGTTAAAACCTACATAATTAAGGATGAAGACATCCATAAGAAAACTTTCAAAACTAGGTACGAGCATTATGAGTTTATGGTGGTGCCATTTGGGCTCACTAATGCTCCAACAACATTTATGTGTTTAATGAACAACATTCTCAGTCCATATTTGGACAAGTTTGTATTGGAATTTGTATATGATATTTTGGTTTACTCTAAAACCAAGGAGGAACATGAAGACCATTTGGTAGTTAATTTTCAATTGATGAGAGAAAATGATCTTTATTCCAAGCTCAACAAATGTGATTTCTTCCAATGACAAGCTTAGTACTTGAGACTCATTGTTTCCAAGGATTGTTTCTAAGGAAGGAGTAGTAGTAGATCTGTAGAAGATCAAAGCAATCATGGAATAATGACTCCTCATAATGTGGTAGAAGTCAAATCTTTTATGGGATTAGCTAGGTATTACCAAATAGTCATTCAAAATTTTTCATATATTGGACATCCAATCACAACGTTGCAGAGAAAAGGAGTAAATTCCAATGGACACCATAGTGTGCAACAAGTTTTCGACAATTAAAACACTTCTCACACATGCGCCCATATTAAGAATATCATACCTAGAAAACAATTTTGTGATTTGCACAAATTCCTGCAAGGAAGGGCTTGGTGGAGTCCTTATGCAAGAAGGATTGGTTGTTTTTTTATGAACTAAGGAAGTTGAAAGAGCATGAGAGGAATTATGTCACTCATGTTTTGGAGTTTGCAGCAATAATGCATACATTGAAAATGTGGAGGCACAAGTTTGTTTTAATGTCAGATCATGGAGGGTTGAGGTATTTATTTGACCAGCCCAAGTTGAATGCAATACAAGCAAGGTGGCTAGCCTTGACTAGTGAATTTGATTTGAGATGAAATGTATCAAGGGAAAGGAGAAAAAAAATAACAAATGTGCTCAAGAAGAGGCTACAAGTGGCTCATGTGGCAACCATTAGTACTTGTGAGGTTGATATTAAAGAAATAATAAAAAAGGAAATGCATGAAGATGAACATTACTAGGAAGTGAAGGAATGTTTGTAGTAGGAGCTAGAATGAGAATTGAGTCAGAATTATTCACTCACAGAGGATGACATGTTAAAATTCAAAGGTAGATGGTATATACCATACATGGGTGACTTGAGAAGCTTATATGTGATGGTTTTCATAAAATTCCTTATTCAGGTCATCCTAGTTATCAAAAAATTATAAGAACTATGAAAAATATGTACTATTAGCTTGGAATGAAAAAGGATGTTGCCGAGTATTTTTCTAGATGCTTAGAATGCTAGCAAGTGAAAGTGGAGTATAGACACCCAACAATATTGTTACAACCAATCCCCATTCTTGAGTGGAAGTGGGAATCCATTTCTATGACTTCATGATAGGATTGCCAAGGACATATAGACAACATGATGACATAATGGTGGTGGTGGACGAGTTGAGTAAGGTAGTTTATTTTATAGTTGCCAAGTCTACCCACAAGGCAATTGACGTTGCTCAATTTTTCATGAAATAAATATTTATATTGCATGGTGTACCCAAAAATATCATATCATTTCGGGATGCCAAGTTCACCTCAAATTTTTGGAAAGATTTTTTTTGTTGGTTTTAGAATAGATTTGGCATTCAACACATTGTATTATCCTCAAATGGATGGAAAAACTAAAAGAGAAAATAGGGTGTTGTAAGACATGTTAAGGATGTATGCCATGCATCAACCCAAGAGATGGGAAGAGTTTCTACCTTTGGTAGAATTCAGTTATAACAATGGGTATTAGGAATCATTGAAGATGAGTCCTTTTTAGCCTATGTATGGAAAAAAATGTAATACAACTATCAACTAGAACGATCTAGTGAACATGGTGCTTCTTGTACCTAATATGTTAAAGGAAATAGAATAAGAAGTAGTTGCTATCAGGGAAAAAATGAAAGTAGCTCAAGATGGGAAAAAAGGCTATGTAGATCAACATAGGATGGAAAAGGAATTTCAAGTGGGGGGACATGTTTACCTTCGCATCATACCAAGGAAGAGTTCACTAAGAATATGATCTTGTGCTAAGTTAGCACCAATATTTTTTGGATCATTTCAGATCTTAGAAGGAGTGGGGCCAGTGGCTTACATACTAGCCTTGTCACCCACTATGTAATAAAATGATGTTTTCCATATTTCTTTTCTTAAAAAGTATGTGAACGATGCTAATCGTGTTTTTGATTGGATTGTAATACACATGGAATCAAAGGGCGAATTCCAACTAGAACCACAATGCTCCAAAATTGAGTAATTGAGTAGGTTAAGGTGAGTGGAGGCACTTTGGACTAGATGAAGCCACTTGGGAAATGGACAATCAGATGAGGGCATCTTACCCTTTTTTTACCATGTAAGTAAATGTGAAAAGGTTTGTGCATATATAAATATTGCTATTGAATTTTGTGTTTGGGTATAAAAAATTGTTGAATTTTGAGTTGAGATATAGAACACTATAGAATTTTGTTTTTGAATATAGAACACCAAGGACAATGTTCCTCTAAGAGGTTTGGGTCTATGATAAACCTTTTTTCTAGTTTTCTTGTAAATGCCACTATGAATTGTAATTCATGTAAATGATGTGGAAATATAAACATTGATTGGGTTGGAGTAATGGACATGGATTCAAAGGTCTGAGGAAGATGAGTTTCTTGTAAACCCAAGCCATTGTATTTATTTCACCACATATGTCTCTGATGAATTTATGGCCTTACTGGTGGAAGCATTGAAGAAATGTGTGGGTAGCCTACTTGAAAGGACAAAAAGGACATATAGTCCCTGTCTAGGGGACGTGTTATGGAAGTCAACACACAAGAGGTAGAAGGGAGGGAAAAAGAGGCAGGGGAGTATGTAAAAGGGGGGGATCCATTGAAAGTCAATGGTGTGTGAGGGAAAGAACATATTAGTCATATGTGTAAGAGACAAGTAAAGGAATACACCTAGAAACACATACAAACAACATGAAATCAAAGTGAGATAACTTGTTGGAGAAAAAGGTAGGGAACCAGAGTATGCACATAGGACTGGAATCATGATGAGGAATGTGGTGTAAAGAGAAGGTTGTGGTGTTGAGAAGGTGGAGTCTCAGTGGACTTTGGATTCTTTCTTAATAGGTGAAGACATTATATACTCTGGAACTTCTTGTGATGTTTAATGAGTGGAGACCCTCAGTGTGGACTCTAGATTCCCGTGGAGCTGAATAGGTGGAGACGTGGTGTGCTCTAGATTCCTTAGGGACCATAAGTGGAGACGATGTGAACTATGGATTCTTGTAAGTGTGAATCGGGTGGAAACCCCATGGGTGTTTAATTGGTGGAGACATTATGTGCTTTAGACTCCTGATTGTCAGGTGGAGACACTGTGTGCTTTGGATTCTTGTGTGATATGGTTAACTTGTATTGGTGTGAATTCCCTTGAGAATTTAACTCCTTATAATCTGAATATGACTCAAGAATAGTAGTTGCAAGAAATATTATAGTGTAGCTAGCCTATGGTTAGGTGGAGAGTTGAAGTCCCTCCCTAGTTTCTAGTCATTTAAGTTAATTAGATAAGTATATTCACTTGTATGCATGTTTCACTATGAATGGTGAATGATGTTTCTATGTGTTATGAGAATGAATGTATCAGTATTCTAAATGGAAGAATGTGATATTCCTAGTTGTCTATAATGAAATATTGATAAGATTGTTCTCATGGTTTTGAAGGGTTTGTAGAGCCTATGTTTATTGATATGTTCTTGAACTGCAAAGTTATTTGAATGGTCTTTATTAGGTTGTGTTATATTCTTTCCATGACTAACCTACATAGTGAACTGGGGGGTTAGAAGGGGGGCAGAGCCCCACCTTCATTGCATTGATTGTGCAGTGGGGGGGGTCACAGGGGGGTTTGAGGGGGGCGGGTGGGCCCCCTCTACGAGGTCCGGGGTAGTGCCTCAAGAGTTTTTTTTTTGGACCATATATTAAGTTGGGTGGACCTACCTATGGTTTTCGGTCCATTTTTTTGGACACGATGGTTTTCGGTCCATGGTATTGGATGCTTCGGCATGTATAAATATGTATTGTAACATTGAAAGGAATATAATGAAAAATCAAGCTGGTAGTCCCGGTTTTGGGATCCAGGCGAAAAACTTTGTGTATATGTGTTTTATGTGTTATGCTCTTGCATTGTTTATTTTCTGTTTTTTAGAATTTGTATGCAGGTAATTTCTGTACGGGGTTAAAACCTACAATCTAGTTGAATGCTTGATATGCTCAAGTAACTGTGATAGTTTATGTGGATTCCATTGTTTTATATGCTATGCATGTCATGGATCTCTGTGCTTAAAGATTGCTAATTATCTTTCCTGGTAAGGGGCTATTAAGTATAATGTATGATATGTCAAAAAATATAATGTTACTATGTGGAATCCATTATGTCGTATAATCTTGTGTTTCTGTAATAGAATTTACATGGCATTATTAACTAGTTTTGATGCGTGATGACGATCACGTTGATAAATCCATCTATGGTATTATGGTCATGTATAACATCAAGAGTATTAACATCAAAATTAGGGTTTAATTCTTGTGGATATTAGTGTTCTGAGTAATATTAGGCTTCAAGGAAAGTTGAGGCAAAGCCATTGAAATCCTCAAAGTTTCTAAATCCGAGTATCAAAAGGATCAGGTTTGTATCTAGTGTCAGTTATGCTATTGGTGAGGTTTTGTACCTTAGTTGAATGTAATTAAATGTTGTTGGTGTTTCTGGGAGTCTGAACATCTGATTGGTTTGCACCTGTACACTTTTATGAAAGCACCAGTTTCAAAATGACTTGGATAACTTGTGAGGAAAGCAAATAAAAGGGTTATATATGGGGTGGATCCCATTTGGGTTATTGAAGGCTTGGAGTCAGATTTTCTCACAAGCAGTATTTCGTATGAAATATGGAATGTGCCTCATTTGGTGAATGTTTAGCATGAGACTGGATCATCTCGTGAAGTGGCATAGTTATCCGAGAATACAAGGCATTCGAGGGTGAGGACAAGGTGTGAATGTGTGAAGCCTCATATATGGGATAGATCCAGATATGATTGATGAGTTGCGGTGATCCATATATATCCAAGGATTTGAGAGTCTAGGAGGTTTTCACTACGCACATTTCACACACACCTGGATATCACCTATGTCCAGATGTAAAGGAATTTCTCACATTGTGCAAAGGGTTCAAGTTCTATGGGACCTACGTTTTAAGATGAAGTGGAAAATGCCACAGGTGAATGATTAAGGTTGCATGAACACCATGCAAGTTTCATGATTGATGTGGTAGTGCCACATGTTCCACCCATGGTTGCGATGTGGCAGCGATTTGCTGATGTTGAAAGGCTTAACTATCCAATATTCAAATGTACATAAATTTCAATTCAAGAGTTGGATTAAGGTAAAATTTATATCGCCATAAATCTCTTGATGAGATTGATGTGATGGTATTGTTAAAAGCTAGTTTCAAAACTTTGGGAAAGGGTAATTTTTTAACCCCATCTTCATAGTGAGACCATGGAGGTCAAATTAGTTAAAAGTAAAGCCTCCCATCAACCAATATTCCTCCAAGGGGGTGGGAGGGAGTAATACATATTTTGTCAATTCTAGATTGTCATCACGAATAACAAAGTTAAGGAATGAGTTGGAAAACCTAATTTCTTTAACAATAATAACTTGAGTGTATTTCCTAAAAGGACTTAAGAAATAGGCGAGTCCTTCCTCTACAATGCCCTTAAAATTTGTTTCCCAACTATTTTTCAATTTTCCAAGCAAAGTTAATATTTTTCCTTTTGTTATCATATCTATAAAAGAAGTTGTAATGTTCATCACTTTTCTGAAGCCATACGGCTATGCTCTTGATCCTCCATTATTTCTCTTTTTCCAACAATATCTTCCTATTTTCTAGAATTCAAGGAGTTTCACCTCCATATTGAGAGCCTGATTAAGATACCCAAAATATTCACTATTATATAGTGCCTCCAACCCTTCTTCCACTTCTTTGAGGGGATTTCCATCTTTCCACTTCTTTATCCTTAGGCCATTGGGCCTCTAACTTCTTTGACTCTTTCATATTTTTTTTGAAATTGTGTTAAAGAAGATTCCTTGGAGGTTGCATCGTAGGATTTCCAACAATATTTTATATTGTTTATAAAATTCTCCATCTTCAACCATTTTGGATTTAGGTTGAAAGTGAAAGAAAGTTTTTCCTATGTATAAGCTACTTCTAGTATGGTTGGATAATTGTTGGATTGTACTCCTAAGGTGAAGCATTACTTTATCCAAGTGAACACATTCAGGAAGCATTTAGAGATTAAGAACCAATCAATCCATTTTTCAATTATATCATCCCCTATTCTTTTGTTCCTCTAGGTGGGAGACATCTTTGATGGTTCAATCTCCAATAGCTCCACTTCCTCCAATATTCTTAGAAAGTATCTTAAGGGACAATATATTTGGGTTGAAGGTTCCCATACTTCAGAGACTCCCATTGTGAAATTTAGGTTCCTCGTAGCATCACACGACCATTTTATAATATATATATATATTTATATATATAATATATAACTTGTTTGAATTTTCCATCTTATCCAAATATAGACCATAAACATTTATCATATAGAATTCCTTCCCTATATCCACAGAGAGAATGGATTCAACTAAGTTAGGAAAAGCTCATGATTTAGTTGGGGTGTACGAGGACTTTTCCCATCTAGTTATGTTCCCACCATATCCCAAAATAACATCGATAAAGTGGAAATCCCACCCACTCAAAAGTTTGGAAAGTTCTTGAATTAATTTTTCTCCATGGTCGTAATTTTTTGGATCAAGATAATATAGGGTTTTAAGGAATCTATTAACCTCTTGATGGTTGATTTCTAAAGGGATTGGAAAAATTTAGACAATTTAGTATCAAAAGGATCATTTTGAGACCCTCACAAAGGGAATTTTATCTAAAGGCTCCTATCAATAAGAGTTGTTTTCCACATATAATATCTTAAGATGCTTATTTTTGGACCACCAATATGTAAGACTTTCTCCCCATGTAGTTGGGTTTTTGACCTTTCTCCTCAAGAAATCCTAACCCCCCCTACCTCTCGTAGGGAAGACAATGGTTCCCTTACCCCGAGGTATCAGGTTGTATTTCAAGGATTCATAGATAGTGGAATCTTGAGAGGCCACCACACATCGATTCCCTTCATAGGGGAAGTATATATCCCTACCTAGATTTTTTCCTTTTACAAAAGAGATTATGAACATAAACTTTGAACAAAAAAAAAAGTTGACATTGTGAAACAAGAGTGAGTCTCTATAAGGAAAGTAGTAGTACTATCCTAAGAGAGGCGCATGAGATCAAGGAAACATTCGTTAATTATCTAGTGAAATAGTTCACATAGACGCAATGATCATTAAATTAAATACAACACACATTCAACAAGATAAGCACCAAATCCAATGAATTAGTTTAGATTCTTTAGTGCATATGAAAATAACATATACCACAAACATTCAAAGAATAGTCTCACAATATTCACGATGCATGAATGCAAATGCATTGGCTCAATAAGCTTCAATTATTTAGTGAACGATCCAAGTATGAAGTTACAATGGTGAGCCACGATCTCCAACAATGGAACATTAAGTCACTTCTTGCTTCTCCAAAATAATGATTTTATCTCCTATGCCAAGATGAATAAGCCAAGGCTAGCTCTCTAAAGTCTAAGCCTCCAAAATCCTTTTGCTAGAGTTATGAGGTTCTATTTATAACAAGAGGAATGACCTTTCATATTCCCTATGAATCTTGAGCTACCGTTATGACTCTTGGATTGCTAAATGAACTTTGAACTTCTATTTGACTCTTTTGTCCACATGTGACTTTGCATATTACACATATGACTCTTGGAATTCCACCTCTTTTACATTTTTTCATTTTTTTGAGAATACAATAATACATCCACAAAAGATGTGGCAATACACATTGGCACATATCACATTATGACGACACTTGTATAATCCATAACTTGGCAATGATGACATGGAACTTCATGATGATGCAGTAATGCCAAGCTAAACCCTTTGCTACTTTGTCTTTAATCTTCATGGAATGTCTACTTTTTTCTTCATATTCACCCTCCAAAGGGTCTTGGAACACAATCAGGACCTTCTGAGTCATCATGAAATGTATTCAATCTGTCTTTGTTCAGGATCTCTCCATGTCTCCATGATGGTTCTTCTTTGTGATTCTTCTTTGCAAATGGCACTTTGCTTCTTCTTCTTAGCAGATTCCTTAAGCGTCACCTTGTCATGATGATATGGTACACTTACCAATGAATATTACTCATGACATGGAAAAATCAGCCTTGAAATCATCTATCCTAACTTTATCTTTCTCATGGAAGAAGTTACTTATGATAGGCCTATGAAAAGACTCAAAGGTAAGGGCTTGATGGGGATGGCGTAGTTGAGCTTAACAGTGGCTTAGGAAGGTGACACTATTCATTAAAAATGATCCATGCACTATAATAAGGGGCTCTTCATGGTCCAGCATAGTGGTAAAGTGAAAGAGATAGTGTGATGAGCTTGTTAACTAAAATTACGCCATGCACTAGGATCAAGGAAGTAAAATACAATGGTAGTGAAACTAAGCTTCATAATGACTGAGGGAGGCTTTGAATGTTAACTAGAACTACATCATATGCTCAAGAGGTAGGGAAAGATAAGTTTTGGTGTAGTTAGGAAGTTTAGTGGACAAGGGTTGAGGGCTTGTTGAATAAAACAATGCCATGTGCTATGATTGAGAGGCAAGTTTAATGGAAGGCACAATTTTATTAAAAAATGATCTACAGGAAGCTCCATTATCCACTATAATTATGCCATGTGGTGGGAGGATGAGAAGGATTAAGGCTAGTTAAATTTTCTTCTCTAATGGCTAATTGTTCATTAAAAGTGTTGTAACACCCCACCCCACATTTACCTGCTTTAACAAGCTATCTAGGTTAAATATGAGCTATGAGTTACTATGAAATGACCCAACATCCAATTTCCAGTTATGGAAATGGGATTTGCTAACCAAAAACTCACTGAAACCCCTCAAGGGAACCTAATCACCTAGGTGTCAGATAACAATCACTAGTGATCAGCCCCTGAGCTGAAACTTTCTTTTTACTTGAGCTCATAGCCCAACCGCACATATGACAAGCTATGCATATGACTAGAAGGCTCCAACCACAAGCACAAGCCTTCTTCCGTGTGGTTGCATCCAAAATTTTCCAGTCCTCTTCCTGCTATTGCGAAATCAATGCCACATTTTCATGGCTAACCTATAGGTCACTGCCTAGAACAATCTGGAACTTTCCAAAATCAGGTCTAAGATAATCAAAAGTATATACAAACTATACTAGGCTCAGATCTTGCTCGAACATGCCAGTTACATGATAAACATTTAGACAAACACATGGTAAACATGGTAGCTACAGGTTATGAATGCACATCTCATCATGGTCTCGTTCATTCCCTTGAGAATCATCAAGAAGACTCACTACCATTCTCAAGCTAGCTGCAACAAAACATGTTAGCTCATGCATTGATACAAGCATTCAACAACTTATCGAATCATGAACAAGACCCATAACAAGAGCACATCATTTAACCATACCTTTAACCAACATTTAACTGGAATGAAGCCATGAAAATCAAATCATAAAATTCAACATAATAACCAACATATGTGCTCATTAATCTCAATAAGAAATAAAACTTAATATCATATACATAAAAACCAACCAATTCAGGGACTTCCATGTACCACTCGATCATAGTTTGGGCTGAAGCAAAACTCTCTTTTAGCCAATCACCCTTGTGCCATATTCCAAGCATGAATGTGGGATGTCCTGGGATAAACCAAAACAAAACCAACTAGGGATTCCAAAGGCTAAACCACCTCAACCCTCCACCATGATGATTTCAACTAAATCAGTCTATAAATCACCAAATCAACACATGCTTGGATGCCTCAAAATTTCGTCACCATATCTAGAGGAATTTTCTTCTCTCCACCCACTTGTACAGGGATTCCTAGAGAAAACCATATACACCCCCAACCCTTTGGATTTTCCTAATACCACTTCACACATATCCAAAATATTTCAACAATATAAAGCTCAACCAAGAAAGAATACCATCACACCAAGGCTATCCGAGAAATGGAAAGGCAAGGCTGAAACCACTGTCAATTAAGGAAAATCCCCTGCCAATGACATAAAAACAATCATGTAAACCAAATACATGCACCATGCATTCAAATCCCAAAAAGGAAATCACACATGAAGCTTGTTACCTACAAAATCTTCCTATCGTAGCTACTCCTCAAATCTTATACTGGTACTCTCTTGCTTTCCTTTGCTTGCTTTCTTGTGTCCAAGTAATCTCTATCTCTTTCTCCTCTTGGAGTTCAATTCCTGAAACTCATCAAAAGATGAGACAAAAACTGCCAACTGTTTCTCATAAGCCTTTTTATCATTGATTTCTGGTGTCTCTTCCTTTCCTTTTCCTATTTTCTTTAAGTTTCCTTCTTTTCTCTCTAATTTCCCTTGCATGCATATTCTTGTCCCTTCACCTTCATTTTCTCCTAATTTCCTTTATTTCTTTTATTAAATTTCCAATTATTTCCCTTTGCCTTTTTCCATCGTCAGTGCCAATTTCCACTGCACTATGAGATGGAGGAGAAATTGTATGGTATATTTTTCTTTTGTAGAGGGCCACTAGAAATACTCCATGTTCTATACAAGGTAGAATTTCTCAAAACTCAGTGTAGTGAGTTAGTACGAGCAAGAAGGGTTAGGTGACTATGCTTTGAAGGTTTTGAATGTGCAGCCATAGGAGACGACCTTAAGAGGAACCAATGCACAAGACTGGAAGGGAAATATATCATTAGTGAGGCTCATGAATAGGTTGTGCTCATCACCTAGAGGAGAGTACATATATTCACAATTTGCATTGGGTAAGAGGACCAAGAAGAGCTCCAAAATGGCTAAGTGTGGGACCCGTAGAGTAAGAAAGGGAAAAGCATATGAACAATACTCAAACATGGATCACATACATGAATTCCATCAATACAAGCTGGGGGGGGTGCACAAGACTCATGAACCACAATCACACCTTGAAACAACAACAAAGTGACTCTTATTTCTAAGTGCAATAGTTGAAACACCACATTGTGACACTTAGAATACAAGTTGCGACTAAAGCGTCGGCTGTGACTAGAAAGCATGCTAAGTTGTAGGAATGTGTCTAGCATATATTCTAATGATATATAAGATCATCTAATACAAAAAAGTGCACTAGATCTATCTATGCTGATGTGTAAAGGTTCGAGACATACGAGAGTGAAAAAATTAAAAAATGACACATGCAACAGTAAGAAAACGCGAAAACAACCCTTTTAAAATCTTAATAAATTGAAAGTGACACATGCCAGAGTGAAGATAACATGAAAATTCCACTTGTTAAAGTGAAAGTAGGAAAAAATGACATTCGTGAACATGAAAGTGATACTTATGAAAGAAAAGGTGCATAAAGGCGATAGTTGAGAAAAATCACTGGAATTATGAGACAAATGCAACCAACATGAGAGGTATTGTCAATGTATAGTGCACGCTGAATATCGACATGAGTTGAAAATTGTGCAGTTTGATTTCTTGATGGATTGCGCTATGCCTATCTAAGCTTTCATAGAAATATGTGCGTTTGTGAATTCATCAAAGGCTGAACATGTGTAAGCAAGTGACTTTGACACTTAGAGTCTAAGAAGAAGATTTAAACACTTTGAAAAAAAATGATCGACCACAAAGGGACCATGGAACGACAGATCGTAAGATTCTTAGTGTGCTCCAAATTACAAGTGTAGGAAAAATTTTGGAGGGTGTTGACCGCGGTGTTAACACAAGGAAGATTTTAAGGATGGAAATTTATTTAAAGTTTATAAATCTTGGTGAATCTTACTTGTCCCTAACATGCAAACTATAAAATATTCATTTTTCTAATGATTTCATGTAGCATCTATAAATTTTGGCGATTTTTAAGATAAAATAATTTTATACTATAAAATTTGGGCGAATCACTTTTAGAAAAAACAGAAATTTGTGAATATTATTTTTAGAAAAAAGAATAGAAAATTAGCCCATGTATGAATATTAGCCCCTAAATTTTTTCTTGAGGGTGACTAGATATAGTTCGACCCCTTTCTTGATGAACATTTCCTCCACTAAACCCGTGTTTTTCTTTGTAACAACCTTGGTGAAAATTCCATGTAATAAAGTTAAAAACGATAACCACCAATGAATGGGGCACTTATTCCAAGCTTAATGTTGTGGAAGACATCCTAGGGGGTGTTCATTTGGTATTTTATGGCTAAGGAAATTGGAAATGGCAATGGCTAAGGCTTTGGAAAGGCATTAAATGAAATTTTTGGCACAATTATTTATGAAAATAATGGAAATTAGGAGAAAAAGGAAGTGAAAGGTCATAGGTTGCATGTGAGGAGGAAAATAAAGGAAAATAATGGAAAATTGTTAGCTTGGGGGGCTTGGACCCAGGTTCAGAGTTAGCTACGCTAACCAACAAAATCCTACACTACTAGCCCTTTCAACAACAACCCACTTAGTGTAGACCACAATCTCACATGAGGTAGTATTGGGGCATGCTAGAACTAGGTATCTACATCCATAAGGCTATTGATGTACCGGTAAGGTGTTTCTTTAATTCAGGTCCCGATCCAACCTTCGCGAACCATTATCTTCAAAATCATAGACTTAAAGTGATTTCTACTTAAATAGCTCTATGAGCTTCATCTATTTGTTCTAACATGCATAAATTATCATACAAAAGTACATCTGTACCTTCACAATGCAATTAAAACAATATTA
Organism: Pinus taeda; assembly: GCA_000404065.3. Lineage (NCBI taxonomy): Eukaryota > Viridiplantae > Streptophyta > Pinopsida > Pinales > Pinaceae > Pinus > Pinus taeda. The sequence goes on along the minus strand of APFE030105152.1, from coordinate 366,202 downwards.
CAGAGAATCAAATCATAACTGAGCATAAACAAAAAAAACATATAATTATATAGAGAACACACATAATTGCTTCAAACAGACTTTAATACTTCAAATATTCAATGAATACACTTCTTCTGACCCTGCACACACGATTGCAGGGGATTGCACCACTCAGCTGTGGAATTTCCAAGGCCTCCATGCACTTAGCTGCAGGAGCCTTCCCCTTCACCAGAATACAAAATTATAGATAAAATAGACTCACAATCCCATTCATGAACTTAAAAAATCTGCCTAATGATTCCTAGATGACTTCCTTTTATAGCTTTTACATTACATTACCATGGTCTGTGAACCATGGGTGGAGCTCATTACTTAATCAAAATAGCCCATCCCTTTACAAAATAAGGGGATTTAACCTGCTTAAATTTCCCTTTGAATCTTAACATTCTGCGCTATTCGCGCTCCGCTCCTCAAAATGCGAAGACTTTACAATATTACATCAAAATTAATTCAAAATTTAGGCAAAACCTAGACTTGGGAGACCCCATCCCAATAGGCCCCCAGTATAAAGATGTGACTTCTCTCGAGTCACTCTTCCGATACACTCAATGCGCACTTTAAGGCTGTTGAACTCTATTTTCAATGTTTGAAGCTCTGTTGTGCACTGCACGGTGGCTTGCGGAACCTCCTCAGTCAATTTATCAGTTGTTGGTAGCTCTACTACTAATTGAATGGTCCTCTATGTATATTTCATACCTTTCAGTTTACTCTCTGCAGCTTGAGAGAGTTGACTAGCTTCATCGGCCCAAGGTTGCGTTCTCATTGAAATGATTGATGCTTTGCGTTGCAACTCATCTATCTGAGTCTAAACATACTTCCTTTCTTGGAGTCTGGAGAACCATTGCACAAGTGCTAAAGCCTACGATGTTGCCCTAATTTCATCAAATTGTGTTTGTTTTTCTCTTATGTCAGCTTCAATCTTCTCTACATGTGGGTCCTCCTATAATAAGGCCCACATCTCCATGGTGTTCTAAAAAATATGGCTGCAATCTTGAATTGCAGCTGCTAGTACGTCCATGTGAGCCTTAATAGAAGCCTCACACTACTCTTGAACTTTGGGAGGAGTTGTTAGTTGTAGCATCATATCCAAGTCTGCGACCTACATTTGCATCTCAAACTTTACTTGTTCAACCTCTGCTTTGTGGAGCTTCTCTTCAGAAGCTGCTTCAGTCTGTATGAAGAGATCTACAAGCTCAATGCAAGTCTTGGTAATGGCATCCTCCAGCTGTTGCTTGTGTGCAGTAGCTGCGCCCCTATCTTGGATGGCCCTGACAGCTTCCTCAACTACCTGCTCATTGTGGTTTTGATGTCTTTGATCACGAAGAGTGTCTGCTCTTCCTGGATTTTCAATGATTGAATGGGAAGCGTCACTAAGTTTAGTGTTGAATTCCTCCCATAAGGCACTGCTGCCAGATCCGCCTCGGTAGTAAAACACAACGACCCTCCTGGAATGGGAACTACACGAACCTCTATGGTTACCACCAGCATCAAAGGTAGTGCCAGTATTGCACTTGACATTCCCATGCTCATTTGATTCTCTCTCCCCTGAATCACACTCACTTGAATCACACTTGCTTACACCTTTAGCTCTTTGAGGCCGTGCTGGACCTGTGTTAGTACTAACTTGTACTAATATTCTATATTTGCCCACATGTCCTCGGTGACTAATCACACAGTGTCACTAATCTCATCAATGTCCCCCTTAGTGAGGACCATCGACTCAGTGCTTGAGGTCTTGTCAAACTTTTGCTTATTTCACGCACCTCTAGTGGTGGTTTTCTTCCTCATCTTTAGGATGAAAGGGGACTCAATATCTTTTGTCTCCTCAAAAGTGTCTTTTCCACCTTGCTCTGGTTCCTCTGTTTCTAGCTCCTCTTCGTCTACAGGCTCTATCTCCTACACAATATTATTCTCAAGGTCCACAATGACATTTTGAGTAACCTTCATTGTGTCTTCCTTCATCGCAAATTTCATAATAAACATACTTGATGTGGCCTTTGTTGTTTTGCTAGTACCTTCCTGGTCTCCTTCGACTTCCTTGCTAGGATCCAACCACATGCTTGACTAGTTAGATATTACCAAAAAAAATTCTTTCTCGGAGACCAAATAGGGAAACTCATACCATATGTTCTTTGCATCTTTCTTCACTTGTATGTATACGTTGTGGATGTATGCATTGAATTTCGTAACTCTGCGATATTCATTGAGTAACATCGGTGATAGTCGTGGCTTCTAGCTGATCATGGTGCATAGATCCATCTCAAAAAACACCCAAAATAATTTATTCTGTACCACCTGAGATGGATCCTTTGACGCCCAAAGCAAAGAATACCTCGTAGCTTCACAAATGTTTGTCTCAACAGTAGGAAACTATGACTCGTCGGGAGTTCTCGAGGCTGCCAAAGGAATCAAAAGTGACAACCATGCATAATGGAAGGGTTTCCTCTCTTCCTAGGCCTCATGAAAATCATCCAAAAACTCTTGGAAGAGGTATCCTTCCCAATTAAACTGCAGCCCTTGGATGCATTGTTCAGCCAATTGAATTACTGGGGTTGGCACCTTGTCTTCCTTGCACTTCCTCATAATCTTACCGTCTAGAATAGACGCGGAAAAGGTGACAATATTATTGGAAATAAAGCTTATGGCATAGCCTCATGACTTCATGATGACATTGAAATCTTTTTTTATTTGTTCTGCAAGATTATTTTCTTGAGACTTGTTAACAAAAGCTTTGGCAGGGTCTACTCCTGCACATGGTAGCATGGTGATCCTCCTGATCAACATATCGTCAATTGGGATCCTCTCCCCAAGCCATAAGGCTCTGTCCTACACCAAATCCAGCAACTGGGACACACATATTGTCTTAATGTTGTTGGGCCCAAAATGAGGCACAAACAACATGTTCAGTAAACTAGCGTGCTCAAACCCAGCAGCCCACTTAATTGGTTCTACTCTCATTACATTGGAATCATCATAGTATATCATCTTCAGGTATTTAATTGGCTCAAAGTGAGGAAATTTGGCCCTATCCTCCAAATCTCAATCCTCCATGCGCAGTTGTGTCACCTTCACCAACAAATCTCCCTCAAAGGGCACATCTTCTGGCAACAAAGTTGTAAAAATGGAAAATTTTACTGCATCGGTATCCTTTGTCACCTTAGTAATCATCTTTGTTGGCGACATATACATATATAACCGTAAGAATGTATCGGCCTCATCGAAACTTATGTCCTCAATTCCTGCCTCAAGTCTTCTTCCTCTAAGTCAACCGACTCCATTTGTTGCTTTTGTTTCCATTTGCCCATCTTTTCCTTAATCCTCTGCTCCGCAAGCACCTTCCTAGGTGTTTGTTTGATTGGTGGCTTATGCAGTTTCTTCTACTTCTTTACTACTATTGTTTATGCTGGTTCTACCGTTGTTGTTGTCGTTGCTGCAACTATGGGCTTTGGGCTTGGAGATCTAGGAGATGTGGTGTGTGTAGGAGGTGTAGTAGCCATGATGTTTTTTAATCCTTGTTCCAGAAATTCCCAGTAGACATCCTACCAATCCTTAGCAAACATCCAACACTTCTCTTGTCTGTGCAAAATCTCATAAGATTTCTCCAAGAGGAAAAGTGTCCGAATATATAGCGAGATGCCATTTTTTTAGCCAAATTAAAATTTGAATGCCTTTAGATCCTCCTCATAAATGTGAATTTGGTAAGATATTTCCATAGATATGCTCCTTAAATGCACTTCCCCTGCTCCTTTTAACGAAAAATCACTGTGAAATAAACTCTAACTTTTCAAACAATCACATTTTGGGTAGGTTGCACTAGACCATCCCTTACGGTGCAGCTACATTGTTGCAACTTTCTCTACCTGCGCCATCTCCCTAAACATCACACAACCCTGCTTCTTTGACAAAACCCTTCGCCGATAGAGTATATTATAGTCATGCGCTTCCTTCCAACTACCTGAAGCACTCAAAATTTCTTGCTATCATATAGTCATTGCATCCTTGTTGGGGCAAGATCATCCCTATATACCTTCAATCTGCTCCCATTAATCCTCCTAGGAAACAACTCTCCATTCAACTTTGTGAGCTGAACTACACCACCATCGGGCATATCCTTGATCACATAGGGTCCCAACCAATGCATCTAAAACTTCTCAGGAAATTTTGTGAACTTTTTGTCATACATCAAGACCAAATATCCATTCTTAAAAGTATGCTTCTTAATGTGACGATCATGCCACACCTTTTCCCTAGATTTTGGTACATGCTAATGAAAACCAGCCAAAAAGCGGTCCTCCTCCAATGCAAGAAGCTATGCTAAGAGTTGCTCCATGAAGTTGTGATCTACCATCTTAGTTATTGCTACGATCCTCGGGCTGGGCACTATATACTCCATTGGTAGCACTACTTCCTACCCATATACCAATCTAAACAGTGTTTTCCCTATAAATTTCTTACAAGTCATCTTATATGCACATATAACCATCGATGTGTGCACATCCTAGTCATTCCTATTAACATTTCAGATCTTCATTAAGGCATTCTCCAATATCTTGTTAAAAGCTTCACAATTCCATTTGCCTGGGGGTGATACCATGTACTCTTCTGATGGTGTATTTAGAACTCTTCTATCAATGCCTTAATTGTTTCATTCAATAAGTGCAAACCTTGGTCACTCATGAGGATCTTTAGGAATCCAACAATGACAAAATATACTCGAATATAAACTGTGCAACAATTTCCGCACTGCAATCCTTCACAGGCTATGCCTCAGCCCATCTGGTTAAGTAACCTGTAGTAGTGATAATATAATGTGCACCCATTTTCTTCCCGGGTGGATTAATTGGTCCAATGAAGTTAATATCCCATTTATAAAATTCTTCGAGCGTGACCTTTGGATTTAAGGGAAAATCATCCCTTCACGATGGTCTTCCAGTCCTAGGACACACATCACACGGACTGAAGTACTCCTTAGAATCTTATGTACCATAGGCCACCATAATCCTGCTCGTAGAATCTTCTGCGTAGTTTCCTTACTTGCATAGTATCCTCCTGTGACACCACCATGCACTTTAGCCAGAATACTACGCCATTCATACTCAAGCATGTATTGGCATAGTACTTCATTTGATCCCATATTATATAAGTGTCCTGTAATCACTGAAAAATCTACAGCCCTGATTATTAGTTCCTTCTTTTGCTGCGTTGTGTATCCTTCAAGAGATACACTAGTAGACAGAAAATAAATAATGTCCGCAAAATGTTCATCAACAACTTTGACAGCGAAGAGATGCGCGTCAGGTAACCCTTCATCAATATTGGTGGGTTCTTCACCAGTCTCGATCTCAGGGAGGTGATTAGGTCCAACATTCAACCTCCTTGAATTAAATATCATTTCAAAATGATACTCTTGGAAGAGAAGAAACCACCTACAGATCTTCCCCCCCAACACAGGCTTACTGACCAGGTATTTCAATGCATAATGATCCGTGTACATTTTAAAGTTCGCACCTAGTAGATAATGCCTAAATTTTTGTAGTGCATATACCATGGCCAATCCTTATCGTTATGTGTTTGAATAGTTTGTCTCCACTTTAGATAGTTTCCTACTTGCAAAGGCAATCATATGATCAATATCTCCTTCACTTGGTTGGGTTAAACAACTCCCAACTCTATATAAGATGCATACACATGCACATGAAATTCTTTCTTCCAATTCAAGAATACTAGGATTGGAGCAAAAACCATCCTCTCCTTAAGGACATCCAAGCTCTTCTGACAGTCCTCATCCTAGAAAAATGTAGCATCCTTCTTCAACAACCTCTCCATTGGCACAGTAATCTGCGCATATGTCTTTATAAACTTCCTGTAATACCCTGTATGACCCAAAGTTGCACGTAGTTGCTTTACATTCCTAGGTGGATCCAAATTGATAATTACAGTGACCTTAGTAGGGTCTACCATCAATCCCTTCTTACATATGACATGTCCCAATAGTATTCTATAAGGTACATAGAAAATACATTACTTCAAATTAAAGGAAATCTAATACTTTCTGCATGTATCCAACATTAGGCGTAGACTAGAAACATATTTCTTAACTAACCCAAATATTGTCCAATCATTGAAGTAGACCTCTAGAAACTTGTGAATAAGTTCCTTGAATTCTGTGACTACCACCCTTGAAAAAATTGCAGGAGCATTTTTCAGTCTGAAAGTCATAACGGTATATTGGAATGAACCCCACTCTGTAGCAAAGGTAGTCTTGCTTCTATCCTTTGGCACAATATTAGTTTGGTGTTATTCTGATCTATGAATGAATAAGCCTCCTATCTGCTAACATTTTTTAGAAATTCCTTTGTAAAAGGCGTAGGAAAGGGGTCATGCACACATGCATCATTTAACTTACATATATCTACGCAGATCCTTATATCACCCTTTGTTTTCTTTTCCTGGACCACCATCAGACTGGCTGATTTTGACTCTTCTATTGGCTCAATTATACCTATGGCGAGCATCTTATCTAGCTCTTCTCTTACTTGATCCTTGTACTTGGGGTTCAGTCGATATGGGCGCTGCTGAATCAGCTTCATATCTGGCTTTAAATTGACCTTCATCATATCCAAATCACCTACATACCCATCAATTCAGAGAACTTGGTCAGAAATAAATCCTGATATTCATGCAATAATTCAACAACCTTGCCTACCGTGTCTCCATCCCAATAGTCACCAATATGCATGAACTTTGGTTTCGCTTTTGAGCCAATATTTACTTGTTTTGTCCTTACCGATTGTGATATATCAGGGAAATCTACATCAAGTCCTGCAATTTCACGTAGTCCCTCTGACTTAGGAATATAGGTATTTCGCGGCTCCTCATCGCCTTCTTCCATAGTAACATTATAGAATTCCAAATAATGTTGTAGATGCATGCTCTAGTTTGGCCACATTCAAGTTATAGGTTCTATTGGTGTTCGGAAGATCGCTGCCTTAATCCCCTGAAGAGCCCCATCAATGCATTCGAACCCATCTTCAAATCTGAATGCCAGTAAGAAACTCTCCTTCATTTCATCCCAATCAGCAGTCATGTGTCACAACTCCGTCTCCAAATACCAGTTCATTGGTATAATGTCTAAGGTATGAATAAAGATATGTACCCACTCTGGTTGAGGTACCTCACTCCAAGCCTTATTCCATCGAGTCAGATGTTCGTGTGGGTCATCCTTACCTGTATACTTTTCACTAAGTTGTTTTTTTGCAAGCCAAATCTTAATCTTATCAGTCTAAAATATTCCTTCCAATCAACAATATTATCCTTGTGGGTTCCCCACCATATTTTAGGTGTAGCTCTTAAAGCCAAATCTAGAGCTTGAAACCTATGCTCCTCTGGTATGTCTCTTTCAAAATGGTCAAGAAAAATATTGACATCATCTAGCACATCATAATAAGGAAATTTATGTACCCCATTTGATATATAACACAAAGACTTTATAAGCCTAGTACATCATAGTGTAGATACCTCATGTAACCGTTTCTTCCAGTTTTCTAATTCTTCACCTGAGTCTGATTGGCACGAACTATCCTTCTCCCAACTGATCCATCCATCCACATTTGGATTAATCTAGCCTTTGTCTCCTGCCATGAGATTATATATGTGATCAATGTCTTCATCATCATAGTCATCACAGTCTAGCTTTGTGTATCGTGCACCTTTAGCTAGATCCAATAGAACAACCACTCTAAGGCTATTATTTTCAATCACCATGCTTTGATTCTTCAAATTAATAATAGCATTCATGTCAAAATCCCAATCAATCTCGAGCAATGTTGCATATGGATTATTGTCATCTACTATTTCAATAACTTCAAAATTTGTGAGCACACTAGCTCCATCAATATCTACAACTACTCCATGCAGGGGACCCATCAGAATTATCTTTTGTTGGTTTTCCATGCATAGCTGGAATGCAACCATTGTAACTTAGGTTTTCCCATACGTCCCCAAGATCCTAAGTCTAGAATTATGTGGTCCATGTCAAAATCACTAATTTTTTATGTCAAATGTATCTTCCTACTAGTCCTCTTCTTGCTCTGGTTCACCTTATTCACTGCGCACTGTTCTGGTAACAACTTGTCCTTGCTAGCACAATTATCTATCATTTCTTGTAGTCCTTCAAATACCTTTTGATTCCTTAGTAGCTTCATGCATGTATGTAGAAATGACTTCAACACCATGGCATCAGAGTCCTCTATCATAGTAATTTCTTTAGATTTCTCTTTTCGTGGGACTATTTGTATCTGAGTTTTAGACATAGAAACACCTAGACCCATAAAAAACTTTCTTACCTCCATAAACGTCTCTTTTTCTCTTTGTAAGTCTAATCCAACATTCTTCTCACGAGACCTTCAAACCCATGTATCTGATTCTGGTTTCTTGCCTTCTACCTTGTCTTCACCAATGGCTACACTGCTTCGCGTGACTATATTGACACTAGGATTGTCTTTGCGCTACTCATATCTCATCATCTAAATGTTCTGCATTGGCTATGGGTTCTTCTTCCCATGCATCTTTACTATTAATACAGGACAACCTTCTATAACATGATCAAATTTCTTATAGTATTTACAAGAAGGATGGGTTTCATTCTGACAGTCACGCGTAGAATTTCCTGGTTCTCCACAATTGTAGTAGATGATCTGGCCCTGTCCTCTTCCATCGCCTCCTCTTGAAGTTAAAAATAATAGCCACGGATGAATGGGACACCTATTCCAAGCTAAATGTTGGGAAAGACATCCTAGGGGGTGTTCATTTGGTTTATTATGGCTAAGGAAATTAGCAAAGACAATGGCTAAGGCTTTAGAAAGGCATTAAATGGCATTTTTGGCACAATTATATATGAAAATAATGGAAATTAGGAGAAAAAGTAAGTGAAAGGTCACAAGTTTCATGTGAGGAGGAAAATGAAGGAAAATAACGGAAACTCAAGGAAATAGAGGCCTCATTCATAAAAAGGATTGTAAGGATTAGTTGGTAACCTTTAGTCAGTTTTTCTTTGGAGCTCTTTCATTATTCTCTCTCTCTCATACTCTTGGAAACTTAGAGTTTTCTTGGAGCAGTTTGGCATCAGAGAAAAAGAGGCAAAGAAGGCATGAGGAAGCAAAGATAAAGTAGGGAAAGGCATGATCAAGAAAATACAACTAGCTTCATTATAGGTATCAACTTGCATGTGTATTTTCCTTGCTAGATTTGGCATGCATGGGATTGCATGTGTTTCGTTTCTACCATGGTATGGATTTTTCCAAGTGTGACAGTATTTTCAGCCTAGCCTTTCCATTTCCTGATAGCTTTGATGAGATGGGTTCTCTCATGCAGTTTGTGTGGGATGGCCAGATTGGATTCAAATCTGAGAGGGGTGATTCTCTGAAATGACAAACACATGGTGGTAGTGGTCCTTGAATCAGACTGAGGATGCATGAAGCCATTGGCCTACTAACCCCTCAACCAGACTGTGGGTTGCAGTAAAGCTAGATTGTATACCTCGGTGGGCCTAGGAATCCTTAGCAGTGAATGGAAGGATATACGATAAAGCTAAGAGGTGGATTTTCTCTCTATTGGACCTAGTGATTCCGTGATGGAATGCATGGTAAATCTTGGAGAGTATGTCTTGGTGTAGGGCCTAGTGATCCTTGGATTGGATTGCAGATGCATGGTAAATCTCGAGAGACTAGGAGGCACCCAAATTGTGATTTAGAATATTAGATTGCAGTGCTGAGATCCTCCTCAGATTATAAACAAAATGATTTCATTGTGCTGAAGGGTTCATGATTTTTTGCAAGTGAAATGAAGATTTTTTATGTTAATTTTATGAGCAGTTTAACATAAATAAGAAACTAAACAACAACCTAAACATGTACAAAACATTATCAAAAGCACATTACAATAGGAACATGATAAAGGAGTTCACCCCTCTTGGGCTACGTTTCCTTGGTCCAGCTTCCAATGGCTTAGGCCTCTCTATTATGCTCAAAAGTGTAAAAATATGTGTTTACAATGCTCAAATGCTTCTGAAACCTGCTCCCATCAGTCCAGAATGTTGAAAAATGGTTATCTAGCCTCTTTTTTGCATCCAATTTGGTGGAAAAATGAAGAATTTATGGCCTCTCCTAGTTTTCCCACTATTAGCTCAAAAAATTGCTCCAAATCGGCATGATCCTACAAATGATCTCCAAAAAGCGCTAATTGAGTGAAAATTTCACTGCACAACATTCCATAATCTATCGGCACTGACTGTCCCATTGCAAATAACAATTAGCGAGAACTGGCGGGCTTATGGCTTGTGAACAGTGGGGAAATGTGCGATTGCGATATGGCGGGCCCGACAAAACTATTAACCAGAACTCATAAACTTATCGCATCCGGGATCCTTTCACAATTCACAATCAGCGTAGTATCGATGGTATTATATATGAGGGACTCTACTTTCTACAGTGTGTGATTGCGATTATCACATTGCTACCCTTCCCTACTAAAGGGCCAATCATCGCATTGCAACTATCGGGGTTGTTTCTTTGATGCCTTTCCACTTGCCCTGTTGCGATGTGCGATTGTGATTATCACATGGCACCCTGTCTTGTTCTGGGGCTGATTTTTAATGTCGACCCAACTGCGACATGTGATTTGTGAAATGTGGGGGCCAATGGCAGCCAACCACTTGGCGCTTCCGTATTCGCTGAAGAGCCCTGCCACATCATTCTTTCGTGCCATTTGTCCAATTCAAACTTGAAATTTGACTTGCTCTAACTTCTTCATACGAGCTCGGATTCAAGTGTCATTCACACCATTGGAATCAAGATGACAAGCTCTTTGATCTGAAGCTAAGATTGTAGAGATTATTACACTTTGTGTTCTAAACCTAATTTTGAGCACCTAATAACTCGTCCCCACTACAAGCCTTTTGGACCCCAAAATGATCACTTTCAATTTTCCAGCAGGTGAGGGTACCATTCCCTCACCTTTCCAATCTCGATCCATTTATCACTGAGTTGGAACTTGTGATATACACGATTCTTGTCATGCCTTGCTGTGTACTTGCCTTTTCCCTTTTAAAGCTTTTCTTGCATTGTTTGATGTACCATTTGGAGTCATCCAATGAAATATTATCTTTTTCCATGTTACTATCAGTAGCAACATCCTTCTTACCAAGACGATACAATACATTATGATGCAAATGGTAAAAAAATTCCTCCACTTGATTCCTCTGACTCAAGCTTGAATGTACATCTTGAAAGTATGTATTCTTCTGAACATAACTTTCATGTAAGAAAAAATGATGCTTGAGGAAAGTAGTTATACAAACCATAGGAATATAAAGTACATTAACAAACTTGTCACTTATTCCTCTCTTATACCTTTTGACCGAGTGGAATAGTAGAAGAAAACCCATCCATTGGAAGTGCCTTTGTCGCTGCAACTAAACGCTTCACCATTGAAAATTTCTGAATGAAAAGAAATGGGCTTACCAAATTGCATAAAGACTGTGCCCATGGAATAGTTGCATGCATCAACCTGAAACTTAAATGACTTTTTCAAGTTTAGAAGTGAAAGTACTGGAGTTGTACTGATCTTTTGTTTTAAAGCATCAAATGCCTCTCGTTGTTTGCCTCCCCACTGGAAGACCTTTTTCACAACTGCCAACAAATGCAAATGAGCTACAATAAAAGAAAAATTAACAAAATCTCTCCTCCAACATTGGGCTTCTCCAAAAAAAACCTCTTATCCAAAAAACTATCTTGAGCATGCCTGCGTAAATTGTGAGCAAAGCAAAGGCATCTATGACTTTACGAGCATGTATAGTTCTTTCACCTGTGTCTGGAGGAATGGATTCAATACCACCACAGACTGTTACGGCAACAATCTTGGAGATGTCTAACTTTAGATCACCTTCAACACGTCTCATGCAGACTGCCAAAAAGCCTTTGGGAACCTAAACGAGCTTGGAAGAACTAATTTCACAGCTCAAGTACATCAAAGAAGTTTTATCCAACATATACTTTGACATCTTCAGAAACAAATGTTCTTGACATCTGACATCGAGTATTTTTTTCTCATATATGACGTGTTCATAATGAAATTTTCTAAAAATGAAAAGGTCATCCAAGTAGAATATCATGTCTAGAAATGGCTTCAATACATCTTACTTCATATGAAGGAAATTAGTAGGAGCATGGAAAAGACCGAAAATCATAATAAGCCATTCAAACAAACCTTGCTTGGTTCTGAATGTTGTCTTCCATATATCTCCTTCAACAACTCTACTTTTATGAAAACCACTTCTTGAATCCCATTCAATCAAATTCTTACTATTTTTCTTGGGCACCACAAAAAGAGGTGCACCACATGGTAAAGGAGAAGGTTGAATGATCCTTTTATTCAACAATCCATGGATTTGTGTCTTCATTTCTACGGTTTCCATCACTTACATCCTGTACATGCCAATGTTAGGAGGAGGACAATCTTGTGGCAACTATATCTCAGGTTGGATTCCTCTCTTGGGAGGTAATATCTTTGGTTCCTAAAACATGTCATCATATTGGTTAACTATGTCAACCAATTCTGATTTGAGATTTGAATTACATCCATCAAAAGCTTCATAACCAATATCATTTGTGGTTTGATCATGAGAAGCACTAAATTCTTGCTCGAATTCACTAGTCTTTTCATATTCCCTGCATTAACAAGTGAAATATTTTCTTTCTTGTTGTGAGCTCTCACAATATATTCTACTCCATTTTTGAATAAATGATATTTGTTTTCAGATCTATGGAAGATAGGTTTTTCTGTCATAAAGGTACGAGCTGCCCAAAACGATGCCACAGATATCTAACCGCACAACATCAAGCTCCACTTCATCTCTGAAATTTGTAGTAATGTTGAATTTCAATTTACACTTTCTCGTAACCTACAATTGTGCATTGTCACACACCCATCTAAGTGGATATGGTTTATGATGTGGAACCGTTTCCAATTTTAAAATTTTGATAATGTTTTCAGAGATAAGATTGGCTTGAGAGCCACTATCGAAAAGCGTATCAATCTTGTTGTGTTTTGAGATCATCCTTATGTGAAAAAATTCTATTCTCCTTTTTTCATTTGGAGTTTCATTTTGCGAGTCTGGAGAATTAGTGCTGGTAATGGATTCTTTTCCTTTTAACCCCATGGCTATGATTTTAGTTTCATTGCCCGAATCAGATCCTAAATCCTCTTGAATGACGACAGTTGTCTTTTCTTTTCCCTTATTGTTGAATTTCTTTGGTTTCATTTCGGGATGAAGCTTCCAACAATAAGATGTCGTGTCCCTCTATGGAACATTGTTTAAATATTGGATGCTCTCCTTCCTTTTTAATGGATGAATTTTTATTTCCCTTGAAATCCTTTTCTTTCTTTTTACCCTTAAATGGTTTTTTACTACATTCTTCTGGGTGCTTTTCCCTCTTGCCTCAAGATGGGTGGCTTACACACACACATCATCGAGATTATTGGGATTAAACATTGAGATAGTAAGCTTAAGGTAACTATGTAAACCCCTTATGTACTTCATAAATGTGTCATGTGATTGCAGATCTACACCTAACATCAAAGACCTTTTTTCTAAATTCTTGGGTGTAATATTGCACATTTTGACCTTTAAGCTATCTAAAGCTTTGCCAATTCATAATGGCTTTCTGCATATAAGCTAGAGGTTAGAATTGTCTTTTGATTGCAGCAATGAAATCATTCCAAGAAATTGAGATCTTACCATGTCTTTTAATCTCCTCTCGGGTCTTTGATTCCCACCATACTAGTGTTGCACCCTCCATTCTCAAGGAAGCTAACTGAATATTTTTGTCATCTTCTTGAAGTTTTTGAATCCTGCAATAGACCTCCAACTGAAAAATCCAATTATGAGGCTTCTCTGCATTCACTTCACCATCATACATGGGCAACTCGAATTTAACATCAATTTTAAAAAAAGTTGATTTACCAGTTCCTTTTGAAGAATGATGATGAGTATGAGTAAGGGTTGTGTTAGTGGAAAAGGGTGAAGATGCTTGTGAATAATAAGATGAAGAAGATGGTGGAGATGGTGGAGGTTAGTCTCCATTTCCATTACATCCTCCTAGAGAGCCTTCTCAATTGGGAGGTTTGGGACTTTCCCTTTGCAACATGATATTCCTCTCTTCATAGAGGACCTTCACCGTTTCTGTCATATCAAAGAAAGCCTTTCTGAAGGTCTTCTCATCTTCTGTCATGTTTTTAGGTTCTCCTTCATGAGACATGATCTCTGGAGTGTCAACTACAACTCGAGGTTGAAATGGTGTTGGAGGTTGTGGCAACCTTGCTCTCCTTCTCCTTGACCCAACTTCAGGGCTTCCAACTAGCTTTCCTTCACCTCTTTTGAGTTTTAACCTTGTAAGAATGACATAAACTTGCAAAAAATTAAATCCTTCTTTCACAAAGAAAACCAAGGGCTCTGAAACCAAAAATGTTCTTATTTAGAATATTATATTACAATGCTAAGATCCTCCTCAGATTATAAACAAAACACATTCATTGTGCTTAAGGATTCATGAATTTTTGTAAGTGAAATGAAGAGTTTTTATGTTAATTTTATAAGCGATTTAACATAAATAAGAAACTTAACAACAACATAAACATGTACAGAACCTCATCAAAAATACATTACAATAGGAACAAGATAAATGAGTTCACCCCTCCTAGGCTACGTCTCCATGGTCCAGCTTCCAATGGCTTGGGCCTCTCTATTATGCTCAAAAGTGTAAAAATTTGTGTTTACAATGCTCAAATGATTTTGAAACCTGCTCCCATCAGTCTAGAATATCCAAAAATGGCTATCTAGTCTCTTTTTTGCATCCAATTTGGTGGAAAATTGAAGAAGTTATGACCTCTCCTAGTTTTCCCACTATTCACTCAAATTTATCCAAATTCATCATGATCCTACAAATTAGCTCCAAAAAGCGCTAACTAAGTGAAAATTTTACCATGCGGTGGTCCATAATCTGTCGACAGCAACTGTCCCATTGCAAATCGCAATCAGCGAGAACTGGCGTGCTTATGGTTTGTGAACATGGCAGGGTGATATGCGATGTGATATGGTGGACCCGACGGAACTATTAATTGGAAATCATAAACTTATTGCATCCAGGATCCTTTCTCAATTCACAATCGGTGGAGTATCTGTGGTCTTATATATGTGGGACTCTACTTTCTATGGTGTGTGATTGTGATATGTGATTGCGATTATCGCATCGCAACCCTTCCTTACCCGGGGGCTGATCATCGCATCACAACTACAAGGGCCAATTCTTTAATTCCTTTCCACTTGCCCTATTGCGATGTGCAATTGCGATTATTGCATTGCACCCTGGCTTGTTTCGAGGTCAATTTTAATGCCGACCCACCTGTGACATGAGATTTGCGTAATGCGGGGGCTAATGACGACTTGCCACTTGGCGCTTCCCCATTCCCTATAGATCCCTGCCACATCATCTTTTCCTGCCATTTGTCCAATCAAACCTAAACCCTGACTCGCTCTAACTTCTTCATACGAGCTTGAATTCGAGTTTCATTTACACTGTTGGAATCAGGATGATGAGATCTTTGATTTGAAGCTAAGTTTATAGAGATTATGAAACTTTGAGTTTTGAGCCTAATTTTGAGCACCTAATCACAAATCCCTCATGGTGTAGGCGGAGAACACTGGTGGCATCTACATTAATTGGTGTTTTTGATGTGTTATATGAGGCCAACATTCATGCTTAGAATATGGCACGAGGGTGATTGGCCGAAGAGAGACTTTGCTCAGCTAATCTATGGTCGGGTGGAATGTGGTGGTCCCATCACTGGTTCGTTCGTTGCATTGATTAATAAGAAATTCATTCCATTTCCTTTCATGTGTAAATGTATTGTTGTATATATGGATTTTTATGGGTGATATGTATGTTGCATTTCTGTTCCTATTATGCCGGTTATATATACATTTTATGGTAGCAACTATGTTTGGCTCTCAACATGTTTTTACTTGTATTTGAATGGATATTGTATCTATGACTTGATAAGTGATAAGGAAGAAAAATACATGAGGAAACAATGGTTCATGGTGATTCTCAAATAAGTACGAGATCCCTACACTTAATTATGTTGTTTACACATGTAGGTTACATGTTGACAATATGTTTGATGAAATTCCTGTAATTTCTAGTAAGGGTCTAGTGAACGTCTTGATCAACTATTTATTTTTGCATCATTGTTTCCCTATACTTTACTTGATTATAATCTATCATTCCATTTTGGATAGTGGCCTCGGCTCTGGGCCTGAAAAGGTGGCTTAATTCTTTGGGTTATTGGCACAAAACTGGCAAGTTTGGTCTGCATTGGCTATCATGCAGGCCTATGAGAGTGACTTTAGGTCTCTGTTTGACCTCTTGCCCATAGCATGAGAGAGTATATGGTCCAAGAGGTCCAAAACAATAGTGAGACCCAGGGGTAGGCAGTTTGAGTGGTTGTCTGTTGATGATGTTAATTGATTGTGTGTGATGTTTTGTCGATTCAACTTCCTTAAGGTTACCTAGGAGGTCGAATCTGATCATAGTAGCCTCTCATTTCATGTTTACCCTGGTTGGCATGGTTACTTGGGTGGATGTGGGAGGAGGGCGTTAGAGAGTGGTATCAGAGCATGCTTCAACTCTTGGACTGAATGGGTTGAATGTGTTAGTCATGCATGCATGTCAGTTGCATGCGTGTCTCTTACACATATATTTATTGTAATTTCTTTATGATGGATTAGGGTTGTAATATGGTTATCATGGAGAATTTGATGTTGATTTCATGAAGAGTAATTGACATGAATATGTGTATGACAGTTGATATGAATGGGAAAGTTAGTGTCTTCTGTGCTAAATTCCAATTCAGAATAGTAAACAAAGTGCTTGAGGATTATGAGGTAAATTGCAAGTTTTACATGTTTTTATTTTAATGTAATTCATGAGCTTAAAACATGAATTAAAAAAAGAACTGAAAAACAACATAACAATAGTATACTCAAAAATTTATAAAGGAGTTCACCCCTCCTAGGCTACGTCTCCTGGTCCAACTTCCAATGGATTGACCCAATCTCATCATGCTCAAAATACTTCAGTGATAAAGAGTATAGAAAGTGTGCTCACCAAAAGAGTGGCTAATTTCCCCTTCAAGGAGAAATTCTCCTACAAAAAACTCTAACTCTAAAAACATGACAACCTATAGTCAGTCATGAAACAATCAATGAGAAAATGGTTCTCAAATCGAGACCCCATACTCCATCTGACAATGAGCATAGCAAGTACAAAAATTCACTTGAAGTACTAAAAGAGAGCTTTCCTCAAAGATATAATGAGAAAAGAGAAACATGAGCTAAATCATAGATGTCTCATTTATTGCAGAAAACATATGAAGGCTAGAAAACCCCTACAAGTTCCTCCCCATTCTCAAAAGCCTTTAAAAACTTATCCAACCCCTAGTTGATCCTAGCACCCATAGAATTAAACCTACAAAATGTCTCTTTAGGAGTTCTCCAATGGCTCTGAAACCTATTCCATTAGCTTCAGAAGACCCAAAAATGCCTATATAGCCTCTCCCTGCTCCTGCAAAGGCCAAAAACTAAAGAAGATATGATCTTTTCTAGCTCTTGCATTGTTCGCTGTACAAATTCCCCCAAATCCGACACTGATCCTAGAATTTCGCCCCAAATTGTGCTAACAAAGAGCCAATTTAGCCGAAGTCAGGTGGAAAATGTGGGCACCTTAAAGTGGTCTCCAAGGCCTTAAATCCAAAAAATATGGTCATGTGGGGGCCATGTGCATAGGGCCAGGGCTAACCGTCTGCCCTCGCTGGTCGGGCCCCCACTTCCTCCGCCTGAAATTTTGTTGACACACCATATGGCCGGGATTGGCCCCTCTTGTCTTGGCCCTCGGTTGTGGTAGTGGTCACATGACAATGTTTAATGGGGGGGCGGGGCTAAGCCTTGACCCCTTCCCTTCCCTAAAGAGTCCAATTCGGACTTGACCCAAAATTTTGTGGCCCCCATGCTTCCACATGGCAGCCTTTGGTTGGGCCACATGGAAGCATGTGGTTAGCCAACATGCCACCAATAAAACACTACCACGTTAGTGCCAACCAAACTAATAAAATCTTGCCAAGTGGTAAGACCCAATTGGTTCGCCAAACCAATCAACCAAGTCAACCATGCCCAGTTAGTAGGCCACTTTAATAGTACGGACTGTTGATTGGCTGTCACTATTTTGCCAAATTCGCCTATTTGAAAAATAGACAAAACACGTTTCTAGGAGCATACGATGTTTTTTTTGCATGAAACGATTTGTACTAGATTCAAAACAATGAGAACTATGCGATCGTTTAGGTTCCACACTAATCCAAAAAAATTGAATTTTGAGCAAATTTTTGAGCTCGGGATCACTCCTTGCCACTAGGAGCTTTTGGACCCCAAAAGATCACTTTCAATTGTTCAACAGATGAGGGTATAGTTCCCTCACCTTTCCAATCTCGATCCATTTGGCCTTGCTCAGATTGGTTCCTTTGAGCCCCACATGAAGGTAGTCCAAACTCCTTCGTTTTGAAGTCCTTGTCCTACTGTCAAGAACACTGTCTTGCTGTAGTTTTTCAAGATACTCAAGAGAGAAATCCTCAATGGAATTCTTGGCTTTGTTTATGTCGCTATGTCCATCAATAGAAACACCCTTCCCAAAAATGAAATCCAATGGCGATGTCCTGCAAAATCTTTACCAAGGATCAAATCCAAAAAGACTCTGGCAAATAACCCAAACAAGCTTCACATGGGAATACTTGTATAAATGAGTGCTTGACACATTTGTAACATACTCAATGTGCTACAACTACTCATCCCAAAGTTTAGGATGCTTACTAAAACGCCCACAAATGGAAATGCATCTTACAATATGGAATAAATTTGACTCCCAAATTTCCATACAAATTGACTCACCATGAAGACAAAATAGCATAACAATGCCAAAGAAAACATTGTATCATATAAGTGTTTTATTCATAAATGTCACTTTTGCAAAGCGCCCAACTGTGGGGACATGCAACAAGTGAAATACAAAATAAATACTGTCTTTAATTGGACAAATAGTCCAACCATTTTTTACCCAACCATGCTAGGGAATTTTCTTTCTGCACTTCACTTCCTTCTCAAATTACTTCTGGAATGGTTATGGCGTGCCTTTCACATTCCTCTACCTTTTCCTTCTTAGGTGATTCCATTACATGTTTGTCCTTCTTTGGATGAAGATGTGGATGCAACTTCCAACACTTTTCAATCTAATGCCCACTTATGTTGCAATGAGTGCAAAGGTTTTTGTGAGCTTTTCTTGGCACAAATCTTTTTAAACTTGGATGAGGATTTCCCTTCTTGGTCTAAATTCCAATTGAAATATTCATCTTCTTGACTAATTCTTTCCTTTTCTGGAACTTAGCTACACAAAGGTTAGGTTTCTGACAAAAAGTGCATGGAAAAACATTCCACGACATGTTATTCAAATCATCATGTTGTTTGCAATCATCAAAAGCCTTTGAATAATTAGGAAACTTATACCTCTTATGGCTGTACTTTGGCTTATGAGCCTAGCGAGGAGAACTTGAATGGTGAGAAAAACTTGTCTTAGTATCTTCTTCAACTTTCTCATCTCTCTTTGGAGAAGTCTTGCATTTCATGTCCTCCTTTTGCTTTAGAAACCAAGTTGGTACCAATTCCAGATACAAATCCCAACAATTTGCCTCCTCATGTCCTCTCTTATGAGAAAAAGAACAAGATACCCAAGAGCTATCGCTGGAAGACCATTTTTCCTTTTCAACATAGCCCAAACCTTCATATCAAGGTCTCTCCTTTGCCTCAATTGGATGGATAATGCCCTGATTGTTCACTCCAAGGCCTCCTCCCTTGTAACCCATCTTGGACAAGAGAGTTGCTCCTATGCCTTTTTTATGATTCTCAAAGGCTTCAAAAGAGATTAAATCAACATTTTTATGTAAAGAAACTGCATGTAAATTCTTACCATTTTCCTCATCTTTCGACAAGGGACAAAGATACTCTTAAACTATTTCCTAATTCTTGAGGTGTCTTCTTGAACTCTTCGTCTTTCTTCTTTCAGCTCCTTGGAATTTGGCATTGATAGAACCTCAACCTCAACATCAAGTGGAAAAATGGTGCATAATTAGCCATCTTCTTTCTCTTAGGGGCTTTCCACACTAGCCTCTTATGGGTACTCATCCAACAATTCCTCCTTCTTCCCTACCCTAGATGAAGCGGTGGAGGATGCTTCAACGAAACCTCCTTGTGTCCCTGATACATAGGAGGTGTCCTCAATTTGACAAGATCCATAGGTTGCATTATTTCCATGTCTAGAAGCTTACTTAGTATTGAAGGGACTCTTTGCTGCTTTGAGAGAACAAAATTCATTTGTATGTTTCTCCACAACATTTTGCAACACGAGGCACATCTTTTTCTTCTCTTCATCATAAACTTCAAGTATTCTTTTAAGCTCCATTTCTCTTGTTGGAGAAATTCAATAATGTCCTCCAAATCTTGGAGACTATCATGATTTGAAATCATGCCCATTCCTACTGAAGCCTCAACTACAATTTGAGGTAGAATTGGTGGTGGAGATTGTAGCAATCTTGCTCTCCTGCCAAACTTTCTCCTCTCTTGAGCTTCAAACTTGTAAGTTTCACATTCACTTGCAAAATTTTAAATCCTCCTTGCATAGAGAAAACTAATAGCTTTGATGCCAACTTGATCTCAATGGGAAATTTAGTGTTTGCTATGCTAAATTCCAATTCAGAATAGTAAACAAAGTGCTGGAGGATTATGAAGTAAATTGTAAGTTTTACATGAGTTTTTTTTTGTCTTTATATGTAATTCATGATATTAAAGCATGAATTAAAAAAAACACTGAGCAACAACATAACATTAATACACTTAGCAATTGATAACTGAGTTCACCTGTCCTGGGTTATGTCTCCTTGGTCCAGCTTCCAATGGATTGACCCAATCTCATTATGCTCAAAATACTTTAGTGATAAAGACTACATAAAGTGTGCTGACCAAAAGAGTGGCTTGTTTCCCCTTCAAGGAAACATTCAATGGCTAGTTTCCCCTTCAAGGAAAAATTCTCCTACAAAGAACTCTCACTCTAAAAACATGACAACCTACAGTCAGTCATGAAACAATAAGCAAGAAAAGGATTCTCAAATCAAGAACCCATAATCCATATGACAATGAGAATAATAAGTACAATATTCACTTGAAGCACTAAAAGAGAGATTTCCCCAAAGGCATAATGAGAAAAGAGAAACATAAGCTACACCATAGATGTCTTAGCTGCTACAGAAAATATATGAAGGCTAGAAAACCCCTACAAGGTCCTCTCCATTCTCAAAGCCTTAAAAAATTGATTCAATCCCCTGGTTGAGCCTAGCACCCATAGACTTAAACCCGCAAAATGTCTCTTCAGAAGTGCTCCAATGGCTCTGAAACCTATTCCATTAGCTTCAGAAGACCCAAAAATTTCTGTCTAGCTTTTCCTTGCTCCTACAGAGGCTAAAAATTTAAGAGGATATGATCTTTTCTAGCTCTTGCACTATTCAATATACAAATTCCCCCAAATCTAGAAAATATCCTACAATTTCACCCCAAATTATGCTAACAGAGTGCCAATTCAATCTAATGTTTAGAGAGAAAGTTATGACAATTTTCCCTAGGTCACCTATTTGAGATATAATTTGAGAGTCTACAAAAACCCTAACTTCCTTGGATCATGTCTCTGGAACTTCGTAGAAAAAACATTCTTGCAAAAATTCCACTATGAGCTTTTTGAAGTAGTGAAACCCTAGAATCCAAAGCTCTGATACCAAATGTTATGCAACCATCTCACACAATAGAAGAAAATATAGATAAACGACTTCAAAATCAGCCTCTTCGAGGGGGAAACCTTCTTTACATTACACAAATGAATAATTCTTTGATGATACAAATGACAAGACCTCCTTTCTCTATATAGGATTCTTAGGGGCCGCAGTATAATCAAAGTTGACATAACAATAATAATGTAAGGGCACAACAATAACAATAATGGGCTTCTATGGGGCACAATAATAGCAATATGGGGACAACATGGGCACACCAATAACAATATGGGGCTACAACGACAATAATAATAAGGAAATACACTAGTATTACAGGGACCTAACATGCCCCTCTCCTTCAAAAAGTATTCTCCTCAACGCTTGAGTAGTTCTGGATGCTTCTGTATAAAATTCTCATTCTCCCATGTGGAATCTTCAATGGGTAAGTTCTTTCACTTGATGAGATACTATAAAATTGATCGATTTCGTAGCTGTCGAGTTCTTGTTTTAGTGACTTCTTTAGGTCCCAATATGACTTTTCCTTCCTCGTCAAGTTCTGGCAATATTGTTTGAACTGGGAGCTTGCCACCTATAACCTTCTTTAAGCATGAGACATGGAAAACTGGGTGCACTCGAGAAGATGCAGGAAGTTCCAATTTGTATGCCATAGTACCAATCTTTTGCAACACCTTGTATGGACCATAATACTTTGGTGATAATTTATTATCCTTCTTAGCTTTCTTGAGGGACATTTGTTTGTATGGTTGTAGTCGTAGAAATACCCAGTCACCTACATCAAAACTTTTTTTGTTGTGATGTTGATCTGCCTGTTGTTTCATTCTATTTTGCACCTAAGTCAGGTTATCCATTAAGAGTTGGATAGCTTTTTGTTGACGCTTGATGTGATCTTCCACTGCTTGAACCTTAGAATTTTCTCTTAAATATGATGTGATGGATGGTGGATGATATCCATAAGTGACATAAATGGGGTCATTTTTGCTGCAGTATGGAAGGAAGTGTTATAATGCCATTTAGCTAGAGGCAACTATTTGACCCATTGTGTCTGTTTATCATATACAAAGTAATGAATATATCCTTCGAAACATTTGTTCACTATCTTAGTTTCCCCATCAGATTGAGGATGATAAGATGAGCTATGAGCTAACTGAGTACTGAGACAAGAAAATAATTCGATCCAAAATTTTCCAATGAAAATAGGATCTTTGTTGCTTACAATAATCTTTGGGTTTCCATGTAGCTTTTGGTTTGTTTCCATAAATGTAGTGGCAATTGTACTGACTTTAAATGGATGAGACAGTACACAAAAGTGTGCATACTTGGTAAGTCTATCAACTACCACCATGATGACACTCTTTCCTTTAGATTCGGGTAAACCTGTGATAAACTCCATTAAAACCTCCTCCCAATGTTGACTTGGAATGGATAAAGGTTGTAATAGACCTGGGGTCTTAATTGTCTCAACTTTATTTTATTGGAAAACCAAACATTCCGCCACAAACTTTTGAATATCAGATTTAAGGCCATCCAAAAAAAATTCCTTCTTAACCTCGTGGTAAGTTTTTAAAAATCTTGAATGCCCTTCTAAGTGACATGTGTGCAATTCTAGAAGAATATTTTGTTTGAGTTGGGAATTATTACAAGGTATAAGAGATCTTTGTACCATAACGAATCATTTTTCAGCTAAATGTATCATATGTACCGGGATATTGTTGCAACTTTTGAATGAGTTCCCACACTTCTTCATCATTATTCCATTCATCCCTTGCTTCTTTTATACAATCTGGTTGGATAATAGAAATGGCACAAAGCAATGCTTCCACATCCTCATCCTTTCTTGAGAGTGCATCTGCAACAACATTTTTCTTCCATTTTTTGTAGATGATTTCAAATTCATAACCCAACATCTTTGTGACCCGTTTTTGCTGCTCTTTTGAAGATAATCTTTTTTCTAAATTGTATTTCAGACTATCATGATCCATTTTTACCTTTAAGCATCTTTCCACTAGGTAAGGTCGCCATTTCTTAAGTGCATGTAGTATTGCCAACATTTCCTTCTCATAAATAGCTTTTTGTAAATACTT
>APFE030105152.1:321704-341310 GCA_000404065.3 Pinus taeda | reverse complement strand
TAGGTAAGGTCGCCATTTCTTAAGTGCATGTAGTATTGCCAACATTTCCTTCTCATAAATAGCTTTTTGTAAATACTTTCCTTTGATTGGATGACTTTCAAAAGAAACAGGTCTCTCTTCTTGCATTAAAACAACACTAGTTCCATTTCTTGAGGCATCACATTCCACAATAAAGGTTTTTTTGAAGTCCGGCATAGCTAAAATCAGTGCTTGGCACATTGCCTCCTTAAGATGTTCAAACACTTTCTTTGCTTCTGGAGTCCAAGACAATACATCTTTCTTTAGTAATGTTGTTAGAGGTGCTGCTATTCTCCCATAATTCTTAAAAAACTTGCGATAATACCCTGTCAAATAGAGAAATCCTTTCATATGATTTATGGATGTGGGGATTTTCCATTCCTTAATGGATTTAATTTTCCTAGGGTCTACCTTAACACCTTCACGAGATAAAAGATGACCCAAATATTCCACCTCTTGTACTCCAAAGAAACATTTGGAGGTTTTTTCATATAATTGTTTCTCCTCCAATAGTTTGAGCACTCTATCAACATGTTGAACATGATCCTTCCAAGACTTGCTATAGATTAGTATATCATAAAAATATACTAACACAAATTTTCTAAGGGTTTGAAAATGGAATTCATCAAACCTTGAAATGTAGAAGGTGCATTGCTAAGGCCAAAAGGCATGACCAAAAATTCATAATGACCCTGATGAGTTCTAAATGATGTTTTCAAAATGTCGTCAGTCTTCATTCTGATTTGATGATATCCTAAACGAAGGTCCAACTTGGTGAAGTAAATTTCTCCATGCAATTCATCCAATAATTCATTAATGACTAGAATGGGAATTTTATCTTTAATAGTGAGATTGTTGAGCTCCCTATAATCTGAACACGTGCGCCATGATTAATCCTTCTTGTGCACCAATACTACTGGAGTAGATAAAGAACATTGACTAGGTTGAATTATACCAGCCTCTAACATTTCTACAACCGTACCTTCAATTTAACTCTTTTGGGCATAGGGATATCTGTAAGGCCTAATGTTTGGAGGAACACTTCCTGGAATCAAATGAATAGCATGATCGTGATCATGAATAGTTCGGAGGCTTTGGGAGTCTCAAATACCTTGGAATGATTTTCCAATACTTTTTGGAGATCTGGAGAAATAGATGATTTTGATGTGGGAACCTCTAGCAAACATAATTGTGCAATTACGCGACGTTTTTCTTTCTTTAGAAGATTTGTCATGCCATTAGAGTTGATTATATTTCCTGATTTCCATGTGATACCCATTAACTCAAATTCCTTTCCTTTTGAAAGAAATTTCAAGAAAATTTCTTGAAAATTAAAAACAATTGTACCCAAGGATTGTAGCCATTGGACTCCTAGTACAACATCAACACCACCCAATGGAATGGAAAGAATTTGACTATTCAACACATATTCTCCCATGGATAGCTTGATATTGTGGCACTTTATGGTTCCTCCATTTGCAACCATCACTTGCACTCTAGTGCTAGATATAGGAAGAAATTCAATGCCTTCGCTATCTTACAATGAATAAAATTATGGGTACTGCCCGGATCAATCAACACAATTACCTTTTTCTTCTTGATATTTTCTTCTACCTTGATAGTTCGAGGAGTGTTCATTCTGGAAAATGCATTAGAATATATGGTCAGATTCATTTCTTCTTTATCTAAGGTTTGTTCCTCATGTGTATCCTCTTCTTTTTATGTTTCTTGTTCCTTTTCTTCTTCCTCTTCACAATCTATGTAAAATAATTTCTTCTCAAAACACTTATGACCTTTAGTGTATTTTCTATCACAACTGTAACAAAGCCCTTTTGCTCTTTTTTCTTCCAATTGTTGTGGTGTCAACCTTGTAGGTTGTGGAAGGATAGGGTCAATAACACTTCCATCTTTATAGTTGTGATTGGTAGACTTACTTGTTTCCATAATTTTGCTTTCAATTTTTCTTGCCAACCTGAATGC
The DNA here is from genome assembly GCA_000404065.3 of Pinus taeda. Classification (NCBI taxonomy): domain Eukaryota; kingdom Viridiplantae; phylum Streptophyta; class Pinopsida; order Pinales; family Pinaceae; genus Pinus; species Pinus taeda. The sequence goes on along the minus strand of APFE030105152.1, from coordinate 339,312 downwards.
CTTCTCCAATGAATCAAGTTCCCAAAGGCGCACCTCATGTTGGATGCTATTCTTTAAAGTCCCTATGAACACATAAATTCTATGATCCTATGGAATATCTTTCACCCTTATATTCAATTTTTGGAAGTCTTCAATGTTCTCCACCATTGAACCCTTTTGTTTGATATTTATCAATTGGCTAAAAAAGATGATGCTTTTTGTATCCTCATAATGTTCTATCATTTCTTCCTTAAAAATTGCCCAAGTGAAAATTTGTTTATGAGAGAAAACCCACCGATACCATAGATGCTAATTGGGTTCCAAATATAAAGCCGCAATGCATACCTTTTGTGTGTTTTGCACATTATGGAGATTGAAATATTGCTCCATCTGTAGTATCCATGTTACATGATCCTTGCCATCAAATTTCCTCATATCGATCTTTGGAACATGGTGGGTCTTCAATCCAACGTTAGAGTCTATCGAATCATGACTAACATTTATTTTTTTCTCGTTATGAGTTCCTCTAATACCTTTTCACCATTAGGAAGAATTTTTGGTAGCAACTTTTCCAAACCTCCTTTCAAACCTTCCATGTCTTTCTTCAAATCTTAAATGTTTACTTATAAACCATCCATCTTAGCTTCTGTGCCATCGATCTTAGCTTCCACGCCATTCATCTTAGCTTCCACGTCTTTATTTAAACCATACAACACGGCATCCATCTTAGCTTTTACACCATTCATCTTAGCTTCCATGCCTTTCTTTAAACCATCCATCTTAGCTTCTGTTACTTTTTGCGAGAGTGAAATTTGTTGCACTTGGTCTCCTAATTTTGATATATCATGTTGCATTTCTTACTCTTCTTCATCAATCATGCTAGAGATTTGAGGTTTCTTACTAAGTGTTTCCATTTTCTTTCTTCGAAGGATCAATTAATGATAGTTATGCTTCACTATGTCGTTTGAATTCCTTCAAAATATTTTTTCAAACCAAACTTATGCAAAATTTTAAAAAGACTACACACTTTTTTCTCTTTGTAAGAGCTCGATATTGAATTTGTTGTATCTCTGTAATTTCGGATCTCCAAGCTTTGAAATGTCGTCCTGACGCAGCCCTCTAAGTCCTATTTCAAACCAAACAAGTCTGATCAATATTGGATTCTCCAAGAAATAGTTATTCCAAATCTCCCACGATGACCGGATTATAGAATGGTTCAATAGAGCAAACTTGTACAAAGTTCCACATGTCATTTTTTCAACCTTCGGACCTGGAAATGATACACAAAAAACTATAATCCATCTTATTTTTGTACCTTCTTACGAAATTTCAATCTGATGCTCAGAGAGAAAGTTATGATGATTTTCCCCAGGTCAGCTGTTTGAGATATAGTTCGGGAGCTTGCAAAAACCCTAACTTCCTTGGATCATATCTCCGAACATATAGAAATAAAAGATCGGAAATTCTTACCCAAGGTTCATCACGATTTCGGCTCAAATGGGTTTTAATTTCAGCTTTTGAAACTTTGTAGAAAAAATGTATTGCAAAAATTCCATGATGACCTGTTTGAAGTAGAGAAACCCTAGAATCCAAAGCTCTGATACCAAATGTTATGCTACCAGCTCACAAAATAGAAGAAAAGATAGATAAATGACTTCAAAATCAGACTCTTCGAGGGGGAAACATTATTTAAATTACGAAAATGAATAATTCTTCGATGATACAAATGACAAGGCCTCCTTTCTATATATAGGAGTCTTAGGGGTCACAATATAATCATAGCCGACATAACAATAATAATGTAAGGACACAACAATAACAATAGTGGGATTCTATGGGGGACAAATAATAACAATACAGGGAAAACATGCACACAAAAATAACAATACGAGGCTACAATGACAATAATAATAAGGGAATAAACTAGTATTACAGAGACCTAACAAATTATGAGGTAAATTGCAAGTTTTACCTCAAGGGTTTTTTTTTTTTTTTAATGTAATTCATGAGCTTAAAGCATGAATTAAAAAAAAATGAACAACAACATAACAATAATACACACAACAATTGATAAAGGAGTTCATCCCTCAACAACATAACAATAATACACACAACAATTGATAAAGGAGTTCATCCCTCTTGGGCTACGACTCCTTGGTCCAGCTTCCAATGTCTTGACCCAATCTCAAATATGTTGAAAATACTTCACTGATAAAGAGTACATAAAGTGTGTTGATCAAAAGAGTGGCTAGTTTCCCCTTTAAGGAAACATTCTCCTGCAAAGAACTCTCACTCTATAAACATGACAACCTACAGTCATTCATTAAACAATCAGCAAGAAAAGGGTTCTCAAATCAAGGCGCCATACTCCATCTGACAATGAGCATAACAAGTACAACAATTCACTTGATGTACTAAAAGAGAGCTTTCCTCAAATACATAATGAGAAAAGAGAAACATGAGCTACACCATAGATGTCTTAGCTGCTGCAGAAAACATATGAAGGCTAGGAAACCCCTACAAGGACCTCTCCATTCTCAAAATCCTTCAAAAACTGATTCAACCCCCTAGTTGATCCTAGCACCCATAGACTTAAACCTGCAAAACGTCTCTTCAGAAGTGCTCCAATGGCTCTGAAACTTGTCCCATTAGCTTCAGAAGACCCAAAAATTCCTGTCTAGCCCCTCCTTTCTCCTACAAAGGCCAAAAACTGAAGAAGATATGAGATTTTTTAGCTCTTGCACTATTCACTGTACAAATTCCCCCAAATCCGGTATTGGTCCTACAATTTCACCCCAAATTGTTCTAACGGAGTGCCAATTTATCCGAAGTACGGTGGAAAATGTGGAAGCATTAAAATGGCCACCAAGGCCTTAACTCCGAAAAATAGGGTCATGTGGGGGGGCCACATGCCCAGGGCTAGGGCTGACCATCCTCCCCCGCCGACCGGGCCCCCACTTCTTCCGCCCGCGGTTTTGTTGACATGCCATATGGCTGGTGTTGGCCTTATTTGCCTGGTCCTCGATCTCGCTAGTGGTCATATGAAAATGTTTAATTGGGTATTCGGGGTTAATCCCTGGCCCCTTCCCTCAACACCTCTGTTGATTACAATATAAAACTTGTTTTTGTCTTATGGTTAACAAGGACCATGGCTACCCTGATTTGTTAGGGCATGATGCTATTTGTTGAGAGGTCATGGTATCGATCCTTGTGGAGTCCAGTTTTGACTTGAACCAAAATTTTGGTGGCCCTTATCTTGCCACATGGCAGCCTCCGGTTGCGCCACGTGGCATCATGTCGTTGGCCAACATGCCACCAATAAAACACTGCCACGTTAGCGCCAACCAAACCAATAAAATATTGCCAAGTGGTGTGACCCAATTGGTCCACCAATCCGTTGAACCAAGTCAACCATGCCTAGTTAGCAGGCCACGTTAGCCTGCCACATCAGAAGTACAGACTGCTAAGTGGACTGTCACAATTTTGCCAAATTCGCCTGTTTGAGAAAACAGACATAACGCATTTTTGGGAGCATACAATGTTTGTTTCACGCAAAACAAGTTGCGCTAAATTCAAGATGTTGAGCACTACGTGGTCATTTAAGTTCCACACCGATCCGACAAATTTGAATTTTGAGCAAATTTTTGAGCTTTGGATCAACTGTATATGGTTATTTGTTGCTTACATGTTGAGTTTATGTCACCTACTTACATCCTTGTATGTTAGGTTACATTTTGAATATTTTAATTACATGTATCTTCCTTGTAGGTTGATTACAAGAAATGATTGATCATATTCGAATATATGTGGTTATGCGTATTTGTAGTTGGTTAGGCATTGCTTATGCATATTGTCAATTGCATGTAGCAATGTGTACAATGGAGTAATGGTTTTTGTCATGCATGAGGTTATATCATGCATTGTTGATATGGCCTTGCAGTCATGAATGGATCCTAGTTAGAGTGATGTTTATGTGTTGATACATTTATTTGTGTATGTTTCTACACTATTATGATTATGTTATACATGTATCACGCTGATTTGGTGATCTTGCAGACAAGGTATTCTCCCCGAGCTATACTAAGGTTCGTTGGTTTATTTTGATTTTGTTTATCTGACATATTATGCATTACAGGAAGAAAGAGATCAAATGGATAGCAAGGTGGTAGACTACGTAGAATCTTCCTATACATCAGATGAGCAACGTGGTGTGGGGCATACTTCTGATTTGGCCAATACACTAAGAATTTTGAAGGAAGAGATAAGGAGTTCTAAGGAAGATAATGATTAGATCATATAAGCACAAAGAAGTAAGTGAAAGTTAATGCTATACTTCTTCAAAGTTTGTCGGACTTGCAGCGACAAGGGCCCTTTCGGATCAGGCATGCACATGAGGATGGAATTAATGGAGCATATGCTAGCAGATCTCCTAGTAGACACAGGTCAAATAGATTTGACATGGTGAGAGATGGCAGGTTGTTGCACACTTCGAAAAGGAGGGGTGATGAGCACATGTGTTATTCTATTTATGGTTCTAATATACATCATGATCGTTGTCTCTATCATCCTTACAGGAGGAATGATAGGAGATACTTTCCAGATGAATTCAAGAAAGAAAAAACATCGGCTTTTGATGGAGATGTGAAGAAGTTGGAAGATGCAGAGGCTTGGATACTTGGCATGAACAAATTATTTGAGTCGCATGAGTACACAGATAACATGAAGGCCCAGATAACTATCTTTAGCTTGAAAGGTAAAGAAAACATCTGGTGGGAAGATGTTAATAGGGTTAGAGACATGAGGACAGATGACTTGAGTTGGCGGGAATTCAAGAGGCTTTTCAGGAAGAAGTACTTGTTAGAAAGGTACTACGAAAGCAAGGCTAAAGAATTCTATGAGTCAAAGATGGGGTCAATGACAGACAAAGAGTATACGACCAAGTTTCTTGAGCTATTGAGGTATGTATTGTATCTTACTAATGAGAAGGCTAAATTTCAGATATTTTTTAGTGGTTTTCCATTAGAATTTAGAGATCATATTGAGTATGATGAGCCTTGGTCACTTGAGGAAGTCATTGGGAAACTGAAGCATTGATATGAGAAATCAAAGTGTAAGAATGAATCTTAGCATGGATGGAAAGGAAAAGACAAAGGTAGAGGTAAATGGAAACCTAAGAGGATAAGGCCTCAACATGTAGATGGGAAAGAAAATGTGGCACCACAAAAGATATTTAATGCAACTAGACAGGGAAATGGGCCACAACAGTAGCAACAACATAGAGTGAGGGCACTAGTCAGTTGGGGTGTTGGACATGTGGTGAGGAGCACCTTAGGAGAGATTTTCCGCAACATTAGGGTGGAAGGCCTACGATATATATTGCAAAGGAGGCACAGACTATTGGGGATATTGGTCAGAGTATTCTACGTATCTATGCAGTTGTGTACGCAAGCAAAACACTAGGCACCTATCATTGAGATTGACAGTAAGCTTTGTGATCAAGTTATTTCTATTCTGATTGACCCTGGATCTAATTATAGCTATGTTCATCCTAACTTGGTCGATAAGTGTGGGTTGAATAAGGAGTTGCATGCAAAGTCGTGGTTAGTGCAGTTGGCTTCAGGTACAGAGAAGCAAGTTCATCATTGGGTAAATGCTTACTCATTTGACTTAAATGGTATGCCTACAACATCACATTTGAATGTATTACCATTGGGTTCATACAATATGTTATTGGGCATGGATTGGTTGTATCTACATAGAACCAAGGTAGACTACTATGACAAAGCTATTGAGTGTGTTCATGACAATGGGGAACTGAGAATATTGCAGGGTAAGAAGAAGGCCACATTAGTTAGGATGGTGACAACTATGCAAGCAAAGTGTAGCCACAGGAAAGGGAGCATGCTATTTGAAATACACATTTCTAGTGATAAGGTTAAGGAGGTTGAGGATATAGATGTATTGAACATGTATCTAGTGTTGAAGCAGTTTTAGGATGTATTTTCTGAGGACATGTTGATGATGCTACACCCACCAACATGTCAGGGGATCTCCCCAGTAAGAAGTCCCAATTAGACCTCAGACCATTTGGTGTAGGTGTCCTAGTAGGGGGTCATATGGTAATGCCTTGACTATGATTTTGCACAGAGGCAAGTAAGATAACTCTGTTGGTAGCAAGGGTGTGACAGATGCAGTGAGTCAAGGAAGGTGCATGAGAGGTTCTAACATGTGGGGGTTGAGATGAGTGCACCCCTTGGCAACCTATAATAGTACTTGGCTTGGAAGGGAACACATGAGCAAAGATACATCACAACATGGAAGGCAAGTTAGCGAACAATCCAAAGTGATGGTTAAACAAACAACACATTTAAGAAAGATTCATACATACTTATACAGAATAGCCCATACATGCATGTGTAAGCAAACCAATAATATATAATTTAGAGTAAAACAGATAGCATAGAATATAATAGAACATATGCATGAAACATGGCTCTTATTATATAAAGAAGTGTAAGTTCCAATCATACAATACATCCATGTTCGACCACTAGTTCCAATAGTGGAATGTTACAGCCACATCCGTCTGCTCCTCCAAAGAGATGCACTAGCTCTATGCAGGGAGAAGCCAAGGCTTGTTACAATACTGTCCAAGCTCTCTCCAAGATAGTCTTATCGGAATATTGGGTGACCAAAAGCCTTTACAATGAGTTATGAGGGACTATTTATAGCAAAGGGTGGGGTGACCCTTTAAATTTCCCTTTGTGACAGTTCAACTACCCTCATGACTCTTCACCTACTCTATGACTGTTACATCCAACTATCACAACTTGAATTACACTTGACATGACTTTACATTACAATGCACATGTACCCATGTGAAACAAAATGGCTTGAGCAAACCATGCTAGACATCACTCTAACTTAGACAACCATGGAAGTCCAACTCCTCAACATCCTCATGTTGATCGACAATAACATACTAATGCCAAGATCACTAGTCCTTGATGGTGTCCGTGTGATCCACAGTGACATTTGTCTGAAACCTGACTCTTGCCTCCATAGCATCTGGGTACACTGCTCAGGCTCCTCTGTCCAACTCGTCTGAAGGCATTCACATCGTTGTCTTCAATGCGGCCGGACCAACAACATACTTGTGCATGATTTTTGCACTGATGGGAAAGTCTAGGTTGGTGGCAATGCACATCAACTTGTCGAAGTACGAGTCAAGCTCTATTTAGACCTATTTCTTTTTCTTTGTTTAGGTGAGAGTCCCAATGGATGGGATCGCATGTGTGCACACCAAAACATCCATACTCTTGAATACTCGTGCATGGGAAGCCTGTATGCTAGTGATGATCTGCGAGAGCTCTTCATAGTTTTGGATATGACTCCGGATATGTGCTTTCGGCTCGACCACATTGGCCCTCATCATCTTAGGCAAGTGAAGCGGGGTTCCCTTGTATTTCATCATCTATGTTTGCATGTCATCAACAACAGCATGCGAGTTCGTTAAGATACATGCTCTTCTAGCACATCGCTGCTACCATTGGTTGAGATGGATGACTGCCTTATGCATGGTACGAAACTTGGAGTACAATGCTTGCATCACTATGTCAAGGGACAATACTTCATCTAGTATTTCCTTCTTCAGATCAGTTTAGGTAGACGTTGTCACCAAGTCTCTTCCTTGCTTGGTCATCTGTAGGTCCTTCACCATTCACTCATTCTCACCTATCAGAAAGTGAACACTTGAGCTAGTGACTTCGACATACACTCTGGTTGTATCGGCCAAGACTATTGGATATTTGCACACATCAGTCACAATCACTCATTCTTCAACTTGCACATGAAATGTATGATCGTTCAGAGTTGACACTCTACGAGATTTCACAACTCTATGTTGATATTCGTTGAATGAGATGTTGTGCATCTCTCCTTCTGGCTGATCACCAAGGATCTTAGTGCCCCCTTGGTCACTAAAGACTTGATCATCATCTAGATGCGGTGAAGAAGGTAAGTTGACCTCTTCGTGATGAGGCATGAGGTTGGAGTCATGTTCCAACTCTTGCTGCTCCATGTTTGCATCCAACTATTGAAGTGCTTGTTTTATCTTATGAGCAAAGTCTTTCTCCTGAGATGGTTCACCCTGTCTTCCTGATGCCAGCTGATATGATAAGTCCACTACTTGTACGAGCACTGTTTCATCTGTTTGCACATGTTGTGCCCCCTGTTGTACCTATTTCTATTGCGCTTCCCTCTCCTGTTTGTGCAACTCTTATTCCTTCCGGAGTTTCTCCCTCAGCTCATGCAACTCCTTCTTTGCTTCTTCCATTCTTCTCTTATCCCTCTTCCTCTGCGGGATTCACATTTCGTGTTGATGCCTCTTTACCTCTATAACCATAGATTCTTTCTCTACTAATGGATCTGCTCAGAACTTGCAGCTTTTCTCTTCCTCCATGTGATCGAATATCTTCTTCTTACCTTTTTCGTGCATTGGTATGCTTGCCTCTGCTGTTATTGTTGGTGCTAGTGCTGATGCTCTTCGAGATGCTGCTTCATGTTGCTTCGCTAACCACTCCATAGCGAAGTTGACCTGTTCATTGGGTCTGGATAAACTGTAGCAATATCTCCATGGGTCCTCCTCGGCCCAATGAAATGCCCCGTGGATCCAGTTGAACTGAACTCTCGTGCAGTGATCCTTCATAATACAATGTGGGTCATACGGATTGTAAATTTGGAAGTCAATTGGATACTTATTCATTTTTTCTGCTTCAACATCCGCTTTCTTGATACTCTAGATCTCATATAACCCAATCCGCAATGGAAGAGTGGGCCAAGATGCCTTCTTCTTCCGGTGCAGTCTAGTTGTCAATCCTGCCAAGATGTGATATGCTAATTCCTGCATGACAAGTATGTCTAAGGAAAAACTTCGGTTGAACATGCAGAGGCTTCTTTGCGCACATTTGGATGAAGGTGCCAAACGACGAGGCATACCAATCAACAATGTTTAACAATGCCTCCATTGCTCCCTTTGACATACAGGGTGGATCTTGTTCGTATATCATATTGTAAATGGGGGTGACAAATTAATTGGACAACCATGTGATTACTCCTTTGAAGCTGCATTTGGATAACAAATTGAAATATGTGTTCACAACAGTCTCTGTCGGTGACCATGCCCACTGCAAGCCCATGAACTCCTGTCAGGCACAGATTGCATCTAAGATGTAGGTGGACATGTAAATCTCTACATGCATACCTCCGGGTGAAATTCGAGCCTTTGATACTTGTTCCTTCAGTTGATGAGCAAACTTGCCGGACCAGTTACATGGTTTTCCTTCTCTGGCCAGTTGGTCCAGCGCGATCACCCAACTCTGTGGGAAGGTTTTCGTGCTTTCTTGGCCATACAGTCAACATGTGAATATGACCAAGTATTGATGCACCTTTTGTAGTATCTTTGTCATGTAGACCGGGTTGGGTGTCAACCTGAATCGAGCCGGCTCCTTTAACCAGTTCTTCAGAATGTCTCTGGATTTTGCACTGTTGTTGGGTAAGCTGAAGGGAGTCTTCATGATAGTCATGGGCTTTGTCATTTGATACATCTCATCATAGTCTCATGTCGAGAAGGTTTCAAGCTTTGTCCCATTGACACTTCTTAAGGTCATCATCTCGGGATCAGTGTGGGAGACGATCCAGTGTATCATGTCTGCGCATGGGAATGCGAGGTATTTGCATGCAATCTGGTACAAGCTGGACTTGTGAATGTTTACATACACCTGATGGTTTTTGAGGCCTTCCTCAAAAGTCCCTGTGAATTCTTGATTAACCTCTTGCCACTTTATTTTGATGTCCTTGTCTAGAAATAGTTTGGTATCTTCATAGATCGGTAAACTAGAGGACACTTGCTCAACTGTTGCTCCAGCTGCCTTTCCGTCAGTTTCCTGTGATCCTGCTCTCTTGGATGCCATTTATTCTATACTGCTAAGAGGCTGATGAACACCTAAAAGATCTGGAGACAAGCAACATACATGGTAAGAAATCTGTCAGCGAAAACTAAAGAAAATTCGGGGAATGACATAGCACACACATGGGGAACTAATAGGAAATATTGTGCAATTTCTTTTGGGAGGTTGGGTGATTGGCTACTAGAACTGCACAAAAGGAAGTTTGGGTTGTCCAGGAGGCAAGATTGGTTGTTGCATTTGTGTAATGCACAATCCAGATTGGGTGCTGGTTGTTGGGATTATGCAATGTGCAATTCGAGCTGGGAGTGACTGCAGGCCCAGGGACTGCATTGCGTAATTTTCTGGGACAACAGTCACTTTCCCTCATAAATGTGCAAAAAATTCCTAGAGGATAGTGCATGGGAAGTAATGCACATTTCTGGAGAGGAAGACAGATCCTTCCTTCCCCAGATTGCCCAATGTTGTCTCAGTGAAGGTAGAGTCCAGGATAAGGTTGGTCAGACTCATCGATGGGCAACTGAAAGCAAATATGAAAGTGAATGCATGGTGAAACTAAGTGAAAGTAGAAGAGATTGACAGTGCATGCAAACATGAATGAAATATTTAGTAAACATATCAACATGCATGTGGGTGAAGCGAGTCGCCGAATCACCGACTATTCGTGCAAAACAGTTTCATGCATGCGACAACAGGGAGATAGCAACAAAAAATGAAAAGATGCTAGTACAAGATAGTATACATATAAACGACAACAAGAATTCAAAGAAATAAAAAAAACAACACTCACACAAGTGAAAATACAAAAAGAAACATAAATTTTGAAAAAGACAAGTTGAGGTCACTTACCCATGAATAGCTAATATGGATGTGTCGAAGAGTCCTGGATGTGCTGTGGGATGTCAGAGCTCCAAGATCGACGTGAAAGAATGAGATCTGATGCGTCGAATAAATAAGTTTTGAGCTCATGATGTGCATGCAACAAATCTAGGAAAAAGCGATACTTGGAGGAAAGTTCCTAAACAAACTTTGCATGTAACCTCTAGCTACTAAAAATAGCTCCCTGAATCATGGATGCCTCTTGCATGTTTCCTCTTTCCATTCCAGGAAAAAGAAAACCATGCATGCAAGTCAAGTTTGCTCGGTCTCGGCTGGAATTGTACAACCAAATTACTCATGCATGAAGCTGCTCAAATGTTTGAAGGAAATACGCATTTATGGCTGGGAGCTAGGCTGGATATCCAGAAGATTTGAGCAATTTTTGCTAGAGTAGATGAATGCTACCCAGATTTGTGAAAATTCTGGGCTGAGCAGCCCTGCTAGGGAAAATTGCACAATTTTCGCTGTGAGGGTTGACTGGCAGAATTGCACAATTATGGAGCCCAGCAAGATGCCAAACGTGATTGCGCAATTTCTAGAGATAAGGCTGGTTTCCCTCCAAAATTTCATAATTTCTTAGGGAAGCTTCTTAGCTTGCAGCTGGACCAAGTTTGGATGAATAACCTGTGAGGGGAATGCATCAAAATGTCATCGACAGGTTGCCTTTATGCAAGAAAAACACTGAATCTTATGTACTTGATGAAGCAAGAAAAGGTGTTGCGGAAATTTGGTAGGTAGGCTCCAAAAAGAAGCTAAGGAAAAATTTTGGAGGGTGGTTTTAGCCGCTACAACACTTGGCGACACACTGTTATAACTCCAACTCTCTAAATGGACCTTGTTCATGAAAAGCAAGTCTAACACCTCCGAAAGTATTGTTCAGTTCTCAGTTCACCTTGATTTCACACTAGCTTGATTGTAATATGTAGCATCTACCAAGATCTTGGTCGATTGACACACATTCCAAGCCAAGGAAACACAGTTGTTTCAATTGGGGTTGAGGGGTTTATTGGTGCACAAGCAGTGTAGTTGTCAGAGTCTTAGTTTCATCTCTGGTGTTTCTCCGTTGCCAGTAGGCCTGGACAGTACCTCGATGGAGTCACATAGGAACAAAAGCATGGCTCCACTGCCATTGAGCCTGGTTAGTACCCCGGCGGAGTTACTTGCATCTCCTCTCTGCACAGGAAGGCTTTCTCTTCTTTCACCTTATTTATTTTCGTTTTGAATTTTTTCACTTTTAATTTTTTCATTTTCTTCAACTGTGCATAACACTTATTCATTTCATAGGTGGAAGAGGGAAACCAACTTATTAAGAGTGAGGTTTTTCCAGCAGAGAAGTATTTTATTATATCTCTAACATGCTTGTTAAGGTTTTCCCCCTCACCTTGCTCTACTTGACTGAGCTGATAAGGGTTAACCCAAAAACAACTGACTAGAGTAGGTGACACTAGTTAGCACACAGGCATTGTATTTTCACCAAGGTTCACTTCAAACAATACATATTTTCCTTTGATGTATCATGGACTAAAAGTAACAAGTTCTTCATACGGAGGCAAGATGACAAATAACCAAGTAGTGATAGTTGTACAAGCCCTCTTGTAATTTACCTAGCTTGTTTCAAGAGTCATACATGGTTTCATGTGAAACTAACCTACGAAGGAAACAAGCGAACTAACAAACAACAAAACAAAGCAAGAGCAGAAGAAAAAGCGAAAGCAGAGCGAGTAAGCAAACAAGCTAGCAAACAAACAAACAAACAAAGCAAGTAAGCAAACAAGCATGTAAGAAAACTAACTGAAAGCAAACACTACTCCTACTCCTAAGCTAACGGTGCATGGGCCTAATCACGTGAAGTGATATTTCCAATGTAGCCACCAGTTCATTGGTTGACCCATGTTGGTGAAGGCTTGGTCCATGAGCAACCCAATTGTGCGAACCAGCAAGCAAGAACGATATAACAATGAAGACAAACACACTTCGTGTTTCAAAGTGCCCATAGGACATAAGTGAGTACAAGTGCATGACGAGCAGTCCGTGGACTTATCATGAAGTTGTGTGACACTACGTGCAACTTTGAAGCATAAGCACACCCTTGACTAGGACATGCAAGAATACGAAAGAAACAAAGATAACTTGCATCGTGCATGTGCGCTTGCAATGTAAGATTCTTCCATTGCATGAGCGATAGGATCATGTAATTCGAGTGGAGAAAGTAAGATCTCTGTGTGAGATGGATCTTCAATGCATGTCATGCGGAAAGAGTTAATCTTGCGGACAAAACCAACCTCCCTAGAAGCCTAAGACTTTCTAGTGACAAACAAGACAATTAAGAGCAATCCTTCTCTAAACATGCATTTACCATACAAGAAATCAAGTGTTTAGATCCTACCTGTAGTCCAACGCTGTTGTAGTAGTCCAGCCTCGTTGATCCGGATGAGCTCCTCCTTCACTTCGAAACCTGCATTCACTAAAAATCAAACGATTAAATAGCACCTGAATATCTCATAAAATAAAACATATTCAACATACAGACCAAGGAGTATATGAAACAACTCATTAATAACAAATTGTTGAGAAGAATGGACTTATTTGTATTAATAGGAAACAAAAGAAACCATTACAACCTGAGCCTTGGTGTTGTGCAAGTTCCTCCCAGGGTCCAGCAAGAGTTTTCCTTTACTTTGATAAGCTCACCCACTTCCAAATGAAACAAGAAAGGATGGGAATCTCTCCTCACAAGCTTCTACAAGGAAGTCCTAATTCCAGCAGCATCTACCCTTTGGAATGTTCAGCTTTTCAACCTCCCCTCCTCTGGCCCAATGCCTGTATTTATAATGTTCTAGAGGAAGTTAATCAGGTCCAACATCAATGGGATAAGCCCCTCTTTTGGATGGGGTAGCTCCTCTCTTGTTGGGATAAGTTCCTCTTTCATAGGGATACATGAACCATCTGGAGGCGCTCAACACACGTCAAACAATCTTCTAGAATTCTCTAGAAATGACCAAAAGTAACTTTTTTAAGATGAAACTCGTGCCTTTTGACCTTTACAGGAGTACGCACCCACCCCTTTACATACAGAGCGTACAGGTACGCAGGTATTGTGAACTTGGGATGCGTATACGCAGGTAAGGTAGAGAGATACTGCGTACCCAGAGATAAACATGTTTTTAAATGACTTTCTCTATTTCTTGGAGTTTGACATGGAGAGCAGAGGTATGAGGCTTGCCAAGGAGGATAGTATGACTGTTGATGGAGCCATACTAACTGCAAATAGTCATGGTGACAAATTTTAGTGTAACAGATTGCCCCCTAAAGTGTGAAGCCTATAATAGATTAGGGTTTTATATCATCTAGGAAGGGTGAAGTACTTTATCATTTCAAGGATTATCTTGTGGAGAGCCCAGTCAGAACCTGCATTTTTCAACACAAAATACATGTATAAGATTATATCATCGCTGAGGTAGGCATTCCCATACTCAGATCAAAAAACTTTAACTAACAGACTAACTACTACTCTGATACAGGAATGATTTCATAATACATCATAATCATAGACTCGTGTAGACACAGTATGGACATAGCCATCTGTTTATGATTGGTCTACAATATAATGAATACAAAACTCCTCGCAGCCTGGATGGTGGAAACTAGATCCAGGGTCTTCATTTCTACTTCCCGAATTGGTACGATTCTAGCCATGTGAATAAATGAGTCGATGTCGAACATGGTAGAAACCACTTGATTACCAGTCAATGATGTAAACTGTTTAACAAGTGTGAGAGAGACCACCAGTAATGTCAATGGTTCTCAAAGTACCCAGCACAATTCATGAGATGTGAATGAATGAATCGGTGTCGAACATTTCATGAAATCCTTCGATCGAAATTCAATGATGTAAACTGACGTCAAAGGCAAGAAACCTGCCATTGATGCATGCAGACTTGAAGGTACTGACGATTTCTAGGTCATCTCTCTAGATAATGTGCTGATGTCGATAGAAAGCGACCTCGTCGCAGGCAAGCCCACAACACGAAATCATAGTTCAAGTTGAAGAAATGTTGCTGTAAGGACTGACTCAAGGATGATAAAAATGGATGATAGGTATTTTGCAGTTGAATGTTTTGTTTGCAGACCTCTTGAACACATAACGACACAACAGATGGCCTGGTGACGAATGACTCAAAGTTAATACTCGAAACCCAGTTGAAGAATTTCAATGTGGTTTGATCAACTCTGAGGCAAAGGATTTCCCAACCTAGGTGAATGAAAAGTGTCGTGTTCAAGAGTGGTAATAAGGTTTTTTCTGAGACAAAAGGATAACAAATAGGTTCACTCTTCTCTCTTTTCCCCCACCATTTCTGGCAAGTACCTTTTTATTTTTTACAAGCTTGAGGAGGATAACATATGCTTGATTATAAGCTCATCCTTCGGATGAGTCCAACTTAGTTTAAATTCGAACCTAAGAAGGAGTGGTCCATTCCTGTTTGTAATAGAAAAGGTCCTTTACTGTGAAATTTAACGAGTCCAGTATAGGAGAAACTCGGCGTTTTTCAATTTTAGAGAGTCTAAAAAACTTAAGAAAACTCCAAATTGGACTTTTTCGTAAATTTGTGTCTCCCAAGCCCGAAAAAGTATAAAATAATACCTAGGAGAACCGCTTGATCTTGCGACCAAGGAGTACTTTCATGATTAGTGTCTTTGACCTGAAAAGTAAAAAGCGATCAAGGACACGTCGTTTTATTTCCAGTATCGAATTTGAAATGACAAAAACCCGACAATCTTTTCCTGTTTTTACGGTCAGAAAAGGGCTATAAGGGGACCGTCTTTTAATTCCGTTTTAACGAGTGTAAAAGAAACACTCGGAAATCTTTTCATATTTTAGGAGTTAGAAAAGGGCTTAAAAGATGACTCTGATGTTTTGGTTCATGAAAAATGACAAGTTTCTCGAAAATCCTTTTGTCCTGCACAAAAACAACACATTACTCATACCTATTTAAGATAAGAAAAAATACATTGAAAAATATCCTTCCATGGTGAAAAATAAACAAACTTAGCATTTATTTATCCAAAAAACCTATAAAAGACTTTTTACCATGTCATTTTTACCATTTTACTGTTGAGGGAGAGAAAAGGGCTTTTGGCAAGAAACTTCCCGTGGACTTTGCGGAAAATCCGACCGTCGGAATCGAGCGCCGTCTCTTTCAGGTATTTACAACATCCTCCTCTTCATTTTCATCCGATTAGAATTTCATTTTAGCCCTATTTGATTTTTTGGGGGCTTTGGGGTTTTAAGATCCACTTTTCGGGGTACACAGGTACCCCATGGGTAACCTGCATACCCCGACATTTTCCTTAAAGGGAAAATGGTCGGAATACGCAACCTACCTTCAGAACAGCTGCGTACCCACGCTCTGTTTCTGAAAGCGGGGTGCGTACTACACGCAAAGTGAATTTAAAACCCCAAATCTCAAAATTTATCCATTATTTTTTGATTTGATGAATTCTAATGCATATTTCTTGGTGTGTAGATTGCCCACCATGCTTGATTGGCGCGAAAGAGAACACGAATATGTTGATTTGGCCGCGATTAATCATAAACCTTCCATTGATGCTTTAAAATCATGCGATCTTTTCAAATACTGGGCCATACCTGGCATGAGGGCCCATGAGGGCCCAGGTGCCATCCTTAGAGTGGCTGGTCAAGAGATGGAACGTCCAGGATCAGTGTTTTTATATCGGAGGGCACCAGCTCGAGATAGAGCCCTTGGACATATATTTTCTCACTAGTTTGCCTAACAGGGGCGAGCACCTATCTCTATTCGGGACTAGGCCGGGTGGCCAATCCCTTGCTAGCCTCCGGCTAGAGTGGTGCAACAATCAAAACCAGGAGAACGGGATAGAAATCAAATTCATATCCCGTCCTGAACTTATGGTAATTGCCTTTACAGTTACTAGACTCTGCGGCACAGCCGCTTTGCACCTTGCCACCGGGTCCCAAATGCGTATGGCGATTGATTGCTTCCGAGGCACCATTTTCAACTGGTGCGATGCTGTGTTGGCCAATATGAAGGGCCAACTGACTAGGGAAAAGAACGGGCAAAAAAAGACCTTTGGGTATGGGCCTTTAGTTGTGAGCTTTTCCCTAGAGAGAGTTCCAATGCTGATCCCGCAGCATCTCAAAGTCGAGGTTGGGCCTCCTCGGGAGCCAAAGTTAATGCAATGGGTTGCGGTGATGGCCCGACATCCTGATGAGGGAGCGGGAGCCGTCCGATTTCCTGCGGGTTACTTTCACTGGTTGGAGAACCAGGTCTTTGCGATCCAGGATTTTCCTTATGTCGGAGTGGATTTTCGTGGAGATCCGGACATGGTTCTTCCACAGGGAGAACAATGGGATGACAAAGGTACTTCATTTTTCACAAGTTTTTTAAATTATCTGTATTTTTTGTTTTTAAATATCATCTCAAAACTGACAGTAAAAATTTTCAAAATGCAGATGTAGGTCCACGACGTCTAGCCAATCTTCGGCCTTTCGAGAGGAGACATCCAGTTGCACCGGTACTGGTCCCATAAGACGCAGCTGCAGAGACCTTAGCTGAGTTGGAGCAGGATCTAGAGGTCTGACGGCAGATATACCTGAGACTACTATAGATGATATTCCTATCAAACTTCAGCACTATGTAGTTGCAGTCCCAGGACCTTTTAGGAGGTTCTTGTGTAGGGTAGCCCGTGCAGTGGTGTCATATAGGGAGCACCACCAGTGATTGGATGGTCACTTTGTAGACACATGT
>APFE030105152.1:295290-306656 GCA_000404065.3 Pinus taeda | reverse complement strand
GGGATGCATACACGCAGGTAAGGTAGAGAGAAACTGTGTACCCAGAGATAAACATGTTTTTAATGACTTTCTCTCTTTTTTGAAGTTTGACATGGAGAGCAGAGGTATGAGGCTTGCCAAGGAGGATAGTATGACCGTTGATGGAGCCATACTAACTGTAGATAGTCATGGTGACAAATTTTAGTGTAACAATGCATATAGATGAGTGATGAGGAGCCTTAGGTGATTGAACAATTTCTTGATTGGAAGTGAGACTAACCCCAAGAGAGCGAGGGCCTAAAATAACCATCAGCTCGAGCTGAATTGCCTTGACAGTCTTGGGTGTTTCATCTTCATCATCAGATAGATCATCATAGACCAGTGACTTTGAAACATCAACTGCTATAGAGTCATGATCTTGATCAAATATGGAAGTGAATGGATCACGACAGCCACGATTAGAGAGATCAATGAGCTTAATGGCATTCTCATGATCATATGAATTAAATAGAGGGGTAGATGAAAAGCGAACAAACCCATCCTCTGTGTTTCTGGAAAAGGAAGATGAAATATTAAGTGGATTTTCAAGAATAACTTATCCTCTTTGTTGTCGAATGATGGACCAACATCTGATGTGTCCTGCTAGTGATCAACGATGGTTGCATTCGTGGATGGAGATACACATGCAAAATCATGAATGGAAGGTTCACCAAACATGTAAGGAAAGAATGAAGGAGGCTTGGACAGAAGGGAGTCATCCTTCGCTGAGTGTTGATGTTCAATCTCCCACTCATACTCTTCATGAATGACAACACATGTTGGTTGTGTAACACCAACTCCGCGAAGACAGAGGTTGTGGAAAAAAATTCATATGACAACTCAAAGGACTCACAACCAAGTCTATGCGAAAATTAAGTGAAGTGATGTTGGGAGGATGTGAAAGCTGAACAAGTGTGTGAACATGATCCTCATCATCACTCAGCAATGGTGGAGTTGTTTTCATAAGGGGATGGCAGACAACCACTCGTGACATTGACCGCATCTGGCCGAGATTGCATAGCTCCTTTACTGAAGAATGTCGAGTGAGGCTTGATTTCAAACTTCTTCTTGGGACGAGTAGATTTCTTAGCACAATATTTGAATCAGTCCCAAAGATAGAGGAATTTCATCTGGCTCCTCGAAGCTTGAAACTGCAAATAACGGAAGTGTTTCCAAAATTCCATAATCGATTCATGTGGAGCCTTCCATTATTGTAGCATTTTTTGGTCAAGATGGCCTAGATCAAAATGATAGAAAGTGTCTTCAATGAGATCACAAAAGTGCTCAAGTGAGTGCACACTATTAGCCAGTAGGCTAAACAACCATCGAAGTGGAGATTCGTGAAGTGTGTATGCAAGAAACAAGGTAGCATGTTCGTCAGAACACCCATCTTCCTCATGAAGCATGGAAAGAAATTCATGTAAGAACTCAGGCCAAGCCACTTCACCTTCACCATGATACGTATAAGTGGGAAAGTGATCAAAAAACTCCCTCGTGATGGTGACATCTTCATGATTCGAAAAATATTGCGGAGGGAGAAGAGTGCAAGAATCCATGAAAGATATGCAAAGTTTTAAAACTGGATTTGGCCCTCCTTCTAGCACCAGAAATGTTAACAGTGCTCGACCCGCTAACATGTCAGGGGATCTCCCCGGTAAGAATTCCCAATTAGACCTCAGACCATTTGGTGTAGGAGTCCCAGCAGTGGGTCGTATGGTAATGCCTTGACTGCGATTCCGCACAGAGGCAAGTAAGATAACTTTGTTGGTAGCAAGGGGGTGATAGCTGCAGTGAGTCACAGAAGGTGCATGAGAGGTTCTAACATGTGGGGGTTGAGATGAGTGCACCCCTTGGAAACCTGTAATAGTACTTGGATTGGAAGGGAACACACGAGAAAAGATACATCACAACATAGAAGGCAAGTTAGAGAGCAATCCAAAGTGATGGTTAAACCAACAACACATTTTAGAAAGATTCATACATACTTAAATAGAATAGTCCATACATGCATGTGTAAGCAAACCAATACATATATCATTTAGAGTAAACCAGATAGCATAAAATACAATACAACATATGCATGAAACGTGTTGGATCTTATTATATAAGGAAGTGTAAGTTCTAGTCATATAATACATTCATGTCCAACCACTAGTTCCAATAGTGGAACGTTGCAACCACATCTGCCTACTCCTCCAAAGAGATGCACTAGCTCTACGCAGTGGAGAAGCGAAGGCTCATTACAATACTGTCCAAGCTCTCTCCAAGATAGTATTATCAAAAGCTTGGCTGACCAAAATCCTTTATAATGAGTTATGAGGGACTATTTATAGCAAAGGGTGGGGTGAACCTTGACATCCCCCTTTGTGACAGTTCAATTACCCTCATGACTCTTCACCTACTCTATGACTGTTACATCCAACTATCACAAATTGACCTACACTTGACATGAATTTACATTACAATGCACATGTACCCATGTGAAACAAAATGGCTTGAGAAATCCAAGCTAGACATCTGACTTAGACAACCATGGAAGTCCAACTCCTCAACATCCTCATGTTGATCAACAGTAACATACTGATGCCAAGATTGGTAGTACTTGATATTTTCTGTGTACTTTGCGGTGACATTTGTCTAAAACCTGAATCTTGCCTCCATAGAATTTGGTACACTTCTCAAGCTCCTCTGTCCAACTCATCTGAAATAATGTGCATCATTCTCTTCAATGTGGCCGGACCAATAACATGCTTGTGCATGATATATGCACTTATGTGCAAGTCTGGGCTATTGGAAACGTGCATCAACTCATCGAAGTACGAGTCGAGCTCTATTCGAACCTATTTCTTTGTCTTCTCCTGGGTGAGAGTCCTAATAGATGGGATCGGATGTGTGCGCACCACAACATCCATACTTTTGAATACTCATGCATGGGAAGCATGTATGCTAGTGATGAGCTGTGGGGTTCTTCAAAGTTCTGGATCTCACTCCGGAGACATGCTTTCAGCTCGACGACATTGGCCCTCATCATCATAGGAAAGTGAAGCGGGGCTACCTTGTATTTCATCGTCCATGTTTGCATGTCATCAACAACATCATGCAAGTTTGTTAAGATACGTGATCTTCTAGCACATCCCTATTGCCATTCATTGAGATGGATGACTGCCTTATGCAAGGTACCAAATTTGGAGTACAATGCTTACATCACTGTGTCAAGGGACAATAATTCATCTAGTATTGCCTTCTTTAGTTCAGCTCGGGAAAACGTTGTCACCAAGTCTCCTCCTTGCTTGGACGTATGTAGTTCCTTTGTCATTCACTCATTCTCACCTATCAGAAAGTGAACACTTGAGCTAGTGGCTTCGGCATACACTCTGGTTGCATCGGCCAAGGCTACTGGATGTTTATGTACATCAGTCATGATCACTCATTCTTCAACTTGCGCAGGAGATGTAGGATCCTCCGGAGTTGACACGCTGCGAGATTGCACAACTCTATGTTGAGATTCATTGAATGATATGTTGTGCATCTCTCCTTCCAGTTGATCACCAAGGATCTTAGTGCCCCCTTGATCACTCAAAACATTCTCATCATCTGGATGTGGTGAAGCGGGTAAGTCGACCTCTTGGTGACGAGGCATGAGGTCAGAGTCCTGTTCCAACTCTTGTTGCTCCATGTTTGCTTCCAATTGTTGAAGTGCTTATTCTATCTTATGAGTGAATTATTGCTCTTGTGATGGTTCACCCTATCTGCGTGATGCCACCTGATATGATAAGTCCACTACCTGTACGAGCATTGTTTCATCTGTTTTCACATGTTGCGCCCCCTGTTGTACCTGTTGTTGCTGCGCTTCCCTCTCCTGTTTTCACAACTCTTGTTCCTTATGAAGTTGCTCCCTCAGCTCATGCAACTCCTTCTCTGCTTCTTCCATTCTACTCTTATCCCTCTGCCTCTGCGTGATTCACATGTCATGATGATGCCTATTTGCCTCTATAGCGATAGATGATTTCGCTACTAATGAATCTGCTTGGAACTTGCCTCTTTGCTCTTCCTCCATGCAATCGACAATCTTCCTCTTACCTTTGTCACGCACTAGTATGATTACCTCTGCTGGTGTTGGTGTTGGTGTTCTCTGAGATGTTGCTTCATGTTGCTTTGCTAACCACTCCACAGTGAAGCCGACCTATTCATTGGGTTTGGAGAAACTGTAGCAATATATCCATGGGTCCTCCTCAGCCCAATGAATTCCCTGTGGATCCAGTTGAACTGAACTCTCTTGCAGTGATCCTTCACAATACAATGTGGGTCATACGGATTGTAACTTTTAAGGTCAAATGGATACTTCTTCATTTGTTCTTCTTTGACATCCACTTGCTTGATACTCTGGATGTCATATAACCCAAGCCACAACGGAAGAGTGGACCAAGGTGCCTTCTTCTTCTAGTGCAGTCTAGTTGTCAATATTGCCGATATGTGATATGCTACTTCCTACATGACAAGTATGTCCAAGGAAAACTTCGGTAGAACATGCAGAGGCTTCTTCGCTCTGAAAATTCGGATGAAGGTGTCGGATGGTGAGGCACACCAATCAACAATGTCTAACAATGCCTCCATTGCTTCCTTTGACATGCAAGGTGGATCCTATTCGAATATCATCTTGTAAACAAGGGCGACAAAATGATCATACAACCATGTGATTACTCCTTTGAAGCTACATTCTGATAACAACTTGAAATATGTGTTCACAACAGTCTCCTTTGGTGACGATGCCCACTCCAAGCCCAAGAACTCCTATCAAGCACATATTGCATCTAAGATGTAAGCATACATGTAAATATTGGCATGCATACCTCAAGGTGACTATCGAGCCTTTGTTACTTGTTCCTTTAGCTGATGAGCCAACATGCCAGACCAGTTACATGGTTTTCCTTCTCAGGCCAATTGGTCCAGCGCGATCACCCAACTCTGTGGGAAAGTTTCCGTGCTTTCTTGGCCATACAGTTGACATGCGAATATGACCAAGTATTGATATGCCTTCTGCAGTATCTTTGTCTTGTAGACCTGGTTGAGTGTTAGCCTGAATCGAGCCGACTCCTTTAACCAGTTCTTTAGAATGTATCTAGAGTTAGCATTGTTGTTTGGTAAGATGAAGGGAGTCTTCATGATAGTCATAGGCTCTGACATCTGATACATATCATTATAGTCTCATGCCGAGAAGGTTGCAAGCTTCATCCCACTAACACTACTCAAGGTCATCGTCTCGAGATCAGTGTGGGAGATGATCTAGTGTATCATATCCATGCATGAGAATGCGAGGTATCTGCATGCAATCCGGTACAAGCCAGACTTGTGAATGTTTACATACACCTGACGATCTTCGAGGCCTTACTCAAAAGTGCCTGCGAATGCTTCATTAAACTCTTTCCATTTTAGGTTGATGTCCTTGTATAGAAACAATTTGATATATTCATAGATCAATAGACTAGAGGACACTTGCTCAACTGATGCTCTAGCTAACCTGTCCATCAGTTTCCTGTGATCCCACTCTCTTGGGAGCCATTGACCCTGTACTACTAAGAGGAAAATGAACATCTAAAATATTTGGAGACAAGCAACATGCATGGCAAGAAATCTTTCCGTGAAAACTAAAGCAAATTCAAGGAATGACATAGCACATACTTGGGGAACTGATAGGAAATATTGCGCAATTTCTTCTGGGAGGATGGGTGAATGGCTTCCAAAATTATGCAAAAGGAAATATGGGTTGTCTAGGAGGCAATACTGGCTGCTAGATTTGTGCAATGCACAATCTAGACTAGCTGTTGGCTGCTGGGATTGTGCAATGCACAATTCCAGTTGGGGTGACTGCAGGCTCAAGGACTGCATTGCCCAATTTTTTGGGCCAGCAGTCACTGTCCCTCAGAAATGCACAAAAAAGTCCTAGAGGACAGTGCATGGGAAGAAATGTGCATTTCTAGAGAGGGAGACAGAGCCTTCCTTCCCCAAATTACGCAATGTTATCTCGGTGAAGGTAGATTCTGGGCCAAGGTTAGATAGACTCGCTGACGGGAAACTGAAAGAAAATATGAAAATGAATGCATGGCAACACTAAGTGAAAGAAGAAGTGATTGACAATGCATGCAAACATGAATTAAATATTCAGTAAACAGATCAACATGCATGTGGGTGAAGCGAGTCGTCGAATCAGTGGCCATTGGTGTGAAACTGTTTCATGCATGTGACAACAGTGAGATAGAAACAAAAACTGAAACATTGCTAGTACAATCTAGTATACATGTAAACAAAAACAAGCATTCAAAGAAATCAAGAAAAAAACACTCACACAAGCGAAAACACAAAAAGTGACAGAAATGCTGAAAAAGACAAGTTGAGGTCTCTTACCCGTGAATAGCTGAGTTGGATGTTTTGAAGAGTCCTGGATGTGCTATGGGATGTCAGAGCTCCAAGATCAATGTGACATAATGAGCTCTGATGCGTCAAATAAATAATTTTTGAGCTCATGACACGCGTGCCATAAATCTAGGAAAAAGTGACACTTGGAGGAATGTTCGTTCCTAAATGAGCTTTGCATGTAACCTCTAGCTGCTAAAAATAACTCCCTGAATCATGGGATGCATTTTGCATGTTTCGTCTTGCTATTCGAAGAAAAAGAAATCCATGCATGCATGTTAAGTTTCCTTAGTCCCGGGTGGAACTAGTCAACCAAAATGCTCATGCATGAAGCTGCTCAACTACTTGAAGGAAATGCGCATTTCTGGCTGGGAGCTAGGCTGGTTTCCCAAGAGATTTACGCAATTTCTAGGTAAAGAAGCTGACTTCTACCCAGATTTACGCAAATTCTGGGCTGAGCAGCCTTGCTGGGGAAAATTTTGCAATTTTCACTATGAGGGTTGACTGGCAGAATTGCGCAATTCTGGAGCCCAGTATGCTACTAGACATGATTGCACAATTTCTGGAGGGAAGGTTGGTTTCCCTCCAGAATTGCACAATTTCTTGGGGGAGCTGCTCAGCCTGTAGCTGGACCAAGTCCATATGAACAACCTTTGAGGGGAATGCATCAAGTTGTGATCAACAGGCTGCCTTTATGCAAGAAAAACACTGAAGCTTGTGTACTTGATGAAGCAAGACAAGGAGTTGTGGAATGTTGGTAGGGAGGCTCCAAAACAAAGCTAAGGAGAAATTTTCGAGGGTGGTTGTATCCGCTACAACAGGACATTACAGATTTTCCACCTCATAGGGAGGTAGAGTTTTCGATTGAGTTAGTGCCAAGGGTAGCTCGAACATCGAAATCACCTTATAGGATGAGCACACCTGAGTTGTTTGAGTTAAAGTTACAACTGGAGGAAATGTTGGAAAAGGGATACATTAGGCCAAGTGTATCACCTTGGGGTGCATCAGTCTTGTTTGTGAGGAAGAAAGATGGTACCCTTAGATTATGCATGGATTACACGCAGTTGAACAAAGTGACCATCAATAATAGATACACTTTATTGAGGATTGATGACTTGTTCAATCAGCTGAAGGGAACAACAGTGTTCTCCAAGATTGACTTGAGATCTAGATACCATCAGGTACACGTCAAAGAGGAGAACATTTACAAGATTGCATTTAGGATCAAGTATGGGCATTATGAGTTTTTTGTTGTTCCATTTGGTTTAACTAATGCTCTAGCTACATTGCTGTGTTTGATGAATACTATGTTGAGTCCATATTTGGATAAGTTTGTTATTGTGTTCATTGATGATATACTGGTATATTATAAAAATGAGGAAGATCATGTCGAGCACTTAGCAGGAGTATTGAGGTTGTTGAGAGAGCATCAGTTGTATGCTAAGCTCAACAAGTGAAGTTTATTTCAAACTGAGGTACACTACTTGGGGCATGTGGTCTCCAAGGAGGGAATTATAGTAGATACAGAGAAGATAAGGGCCATCATGGAATGGGTAGATCCTAAGAATGTGGATGGGGTGGGATCTTTCATGGGTTTGGCATGATATTATAGGAGGTTCATCAAGAACTTCTAACATATTTCTTATCCTATTACATCATTGCAGAGTAAAGGTAAGAAGTTTGAATGGACTGAAGAGCATGAGACTAGCTTTGAGCAACTCAAGTAGTTGTTGACACATGCACTAGTGCTACAGATTGTAGATCCAGAAAAAGAGTTTGTAGTATATATAGATGCTTGCAAGACAGGGCTTAGTAGAATCCTTATGCAGGATGGACAGGTGGTATGTTATGAGTCGCAAAAACTAAACAAGCACAAGCAGAACTACTCGACACATGATCTTGAGTTAGTAGCGATTATACATGCCTTGAAGATGTGGAGGAATTATCTCCTGGAAGGTGGTTTGTGCTTATGAGTGATCACATTGGGTTGAGGTATTTATTTGACCAGCTGAATCTAAATGCTAGGCAGTGTTGGGTTGTGTTATAATCTTTCCATGACTGCGCAGTGGGGGGAGTCACAGGGGGTTTGAGGGGGGGTAGTTAGCCCCCTCAGGAATTCTTTTTTGGACACTATATTAGGTGGGAAAACCTACCTATGGTTTTGTGCATGGTTTTCACACATGGTTTTGGGCCCAATGGTTTTCGATCCATGGTATTGGATGCTTCGGCATGTATATATATGTATTGTAACATTGAAAGGAACATAATGAAAAATCAATCTGGTAGTCCTGGTTTTGGGATCCAGTGCAAAATCTCCGTGTATATTTGTTTTATGTGTTATGCTCTTGCTATTGTTTATTTTCAATTTTTTAGAATTCGTATGCAGGCAATTTATGTACGAGGTTAAAACCTACATTTGGTATCAGAGTTGTTTTGGCTTCAAGGGGACGCCTTTGTTGCTAAGGGGTTTCGCTCAGGCCTGTGGTAGACCCTGTGCAGTGGGAGATCTTTGGGATCGATTATGGTGGTGAAAGAAGATGGTGAACAGTGGAAAGAAGAGATTGAGAAATTTAATGGTCAGAGCTTTGAGTTATGGAAACTCAAGATGGAGGATATGTTGGTAGATAAAGATTAGTGGATCGCGGTAGATCCAGGTACTAAACCAACGAGAGTGGCCGATGAAGAATGAAAGAAGTTGGATCAAAAGGCAAAGAGCATAATGTGATTTTGTGTCTTAGATTCAGTATTGTGGAATGTATCAGGGGAAGCTATGACTAAGTCTTTGTGGGACAAGTTAGGGACTTTGTACCAATCTAAGTCTCTGGTGAATAAACTGTTCCTATGGAAAAATATGTATAGCCTAAGCACGAAAGATGGAGCCTCAGTGACAACACATCTAAACACATTTAATACTGTGGTAAGTCAGTTATTCTCTATTGATACTAAAATTTCAGATGAAGATAAGTGCATCAGTTTGTTGTGTTCTATACCAGATTCGTGGCATAGTCTGGTTATTGCAATAGGTAGCAATGCAACTGCCTTGCAGCTTGATGAAATAGTCTCATCTTTACTAACGGAGGAGATGAGACAGAAAAATATGGAGAGCTAGAATGGTGATGCCTTGCCTATACGAGGAAGGTCCCTAAACAGAAACAAAAACAAATCATCGAGTGGGAGATCTAAATCTCCAGGAAAAACTGTAAAGGTTTGTTGGAAATCCGGAAAGGAAGGGCACTACAAAAGGGATTGTAAATCTAAAGCTCCTGACAAAGGAAATGGATTTGATGATGCTCCTTTTGCAGAGGCAAAAACCACCTTAGATGAAGGTGGGGATGTGTACTTGGCTTCTTCAAGTACACATGTAGATCATGAGGCATGGTTGATTGACTTAGGTGCATCCTTTCACTTCCCTCCCCATAGAGAGTGGTTCTGCGAGTGTGAGAAATATGATTGTGGTGATGTCTTCTTTGGAGATGATAGGAAGGCTATAATCGTTGGTTGTGGAAAATTCAAGTTGAAGTTGCAAGTTGGAAGGATTACAACACTTCCTGGTCTTCTGCATATTCTTGCAATGGCTAGAAATCTGATTTCTGTAAGCAAGCTGGATGATGCATGTGTAAAAATAGTGTTCGAGAAAGATACCTGTAAGATGGTTTGGGGAGAACTGGTATTGATGCAGGGAGTTCAGATTGGAACTCTGTACAACTTGCAAGGTAACACTATTTTTGATGGGTGCAACAGTTCTGTGGTTCCTAAAAGTGGAGCAGAAAATCTAGTGGTCTTTGGAGAAAAGACCATTCTATGGCATCAAAGGCTTGGAAATATTGGAGAGAAGGGCCTTTAAATACATCATAGTAAAGGTATGGTAGAAGGTATGAGTAATAGCTCTCTCAATTTTTATTTCTATGAAAATTGTGTATATGGGAAGCAAAATTGGGTGAGTTTCCCCGCCGGTGGTAAGAGGGTGAAATAAATATTAGAGCTTGTGCACAATGATGTGTTTGGACCTGTGAAGGTTCTATCACTAGGTAAGTCTATGTACTATGTATCATTTATAGATCACTTCTCAAGGAATACATGGACATACTTCCTTAAGAAGAAATCTAAAGTCTTTGACATGTTTAAAGAATTTAAGGCTCTAGTGGAAAACGAGACAGAGAAGAAGATAAAGGTGTTGAGGACAGATAATGGTGGAGAGTTTTGCAAGAAGGAATTAAAAGAATTCTGTAAGAAGTGTGGTATAGCACGACAGAAGACTACTCCATATACACCTCAAAAAAATGGAGCTGCAGAAAGAATGCACAAGAAGTTGATGGAAAGGGAAAGAAGCATGCTCAGTGGTGCCGGATTAGGAGAGGAATTCAAGGTAGAGGTAGTGGAGACAACATGTTACTTGGTCAACAGATCACCTTCATCAGTGTTGGAGGATAAGACTCCACAAGAGGTATGGACTAGTAAGAAATCCTCTCTTTCACATCTGAGGGTATTTGGATGTGATGCATATGTACATGTTCCAAAAGAGAAATGAACCAAGTTGGATAGTAAATCTGAAAAGTGCATCTTTATTGGGTATAAGGATGGTTTAAAGGGTTATAAGCTTTGGAACCCAGTCACACGGAAGGTTGTGTACAGTCGAGATGTGGTGTTCAGAGAGGTGAAAGATGTTATTAAACATGAAGTCCAACCAAAGGAAACTGTGAAGATAGAGTTTGAACTAAAGGAGGAAGAATCAGACTCTATAGCAGAGGAGGAATCAGAAGATGAAGAGCCACAAACTCCGGCTGTGAGAAGATCAGCTCGAGAAAGAAGGCAGCCAGAAAGGTATAGTCCATCTGCTTTCTGTTCAAACTTTGATTTGTCTGTTACTGATGATGATCCCAGAACTGTGAAGGAAGCAGTGGATTCAGAGGATGGAAAACTCTGGAAAGAGGCCATGG
>APFE030105152.1:272167-293277 GCA_000404065.3 Pinus taeda | reverse complement strand
TTTGCACATGGTTTTGGGCACGATGGTTTTCGGTCCATGGTGTTGGATGCTTCGGCATGTATATATATGGATTGAAACATTGAAAGGAACATAATGAAAAATCAATCTGGTGGCCCCAGTTTTGGGATCCAGTGAAAAATCTGTGTATATTTGTTTTATGTATTATGCTCTCGCTATTGTTTATTTTTTGTTTTTTAGAATTCGTATGCAGGTAATTTTTGTATGGGGTTAAAACCTACAGGTAGGTTAGATGGTTGGCCATGATCAACAAGTTTGACTTCGAGATCAGGTACATCAAGGGTAAAGAGAACAGGGTGGCATATGTTCTTAACAGACAGGCACATGTACATCACTTGGTAGCTATGAGCTCCTATGGGATGGACTTGCAAGATAGGAGCTTGCAGGCACGACAAAAAGATGTCAAGTATATGGAAATTATGCACAGGTTGCACGAGGGTACAGGTACAGGTACAGGTACAGGTACAGGTGACAATACATGTATAGGCACAAGTACAGGTACAGGTGTAGGTGCCGATGCACAGGGCATGGACTATTGTCTTACAGTAGAGGGATTGGTCATGTTCTGAGAAAGAATATATGTACCAGATAGTAGTGAGCTCAAGAAGGTGATCTTAAGGGTGTTTCATGCGAAACCTTATTCGGGTCACCCAAGTTATCAAAAGACACTGAGAGCGATGAAGAGATATTACTATTGGCCAAATTTGAAGAGGAATGTAGTAGATTTTGTGGTTGGATGTTTCGACTATCAACGAGTGAAAGCGGAGTACAAACATCTAGGCGGACTGCTACAGTCGATCACTATTCCTAAGTGGAGATGGGAGGTCATTTCCATGGATTTCATCATAGGGTTGCCGAAGAGAGTGAAGCAACATGATTCCATCATGGTTGCTATGGACAAGTTAACAAAGGTTGCACACTTTGTTCCGGTGAAGTCTACGTTCTTAGCTAGTGATGTGGCACAGGTATTCATTTGAGACGTGGTTAGACTACATGGTGTCCCAAAGAATATTGTGTCAGATAGTTACCCAAATTTCACTTCCATGTTTTGAAAGGAGTTATTTGCAAGTTTGGACACGAGTTGGCCTTCAGAACAACTTATCATCCACATATAGATCGACAGACAGAGAGGGTCAACAAGATATTAGAAGACATGTTGAGGATGTATGTGATGCATCAGCAGAGGAAGTGGGAAGAGTATCTCCATTTGATCAAGTTTGCATACAACAATGGTTATCAGGAGTCACTGAGGATGAGTCCTTTTGAGGCATTATATGGGTGGAGTTGTACTACTCCCATTAGTTGGAGTGATTTGGTTAGTAGAGTAGTGATTGGACCAGATATGTTGGCAGACATGGAACAAGGGATGTAGGTGATCAAGAAGAATATCAAGGTAGCACAGGATAGGTAGAAGAGTTATGCAAATAGGAATAAGTTGTTCAAGAAGTTCCAGGTTGGGGAATAGGTGTACTTGGCATCAAACCGAAAAAGATCTCCGTTTGGATTAGCTCATGTGCCAAGCTGGCACCATGGTTTTGTGGACCCTTTAGTATCGTTAAGAGGATTGGGCCTATAGGATATCGACTTGCACTACCTCCAACAGTGAAAGTCTACGATATTTTCTATGTATCTTTGATTAATAAGTATGTTAAGGATGTTGATCATGTTATTGATTGGTCTGTATTGTGGGTGGAACCAGAGAAAGCTGCTCATGATCCAAAACAAAGAAATCGAGCAAGTTAAAGTGAAATGGAAGCACTTTGGGTGCAATGAAGCTACATGGGAGATGGCGGATCAAATATGGGCCATGTATCCTTCCTTATTTTCCAAATGAGGAAAAGAAACTTTTATTTGGTGGTTTGGTAGTTGCTCTATGGTGGTTTAGTATTTTCTTATGATGGCTCGGTATATGCTTCATGGTGATTTAGTATTTGCTTAATGTTGGTTTAGCATATGCTTTATGGTGATCAATATATGCTTTATGATGATTGATATATGCTATATGCTGTTTTTTTATATGCCTAGATATGATGTTAGTATATGTTTGATATATGTTTTGGTATATGATTTGGCATATGTTTTGTTATGTATAACTATGATGATGTTGCTATATGTACACTCGTGTATGGATGTAAATATCGTAATGAGCTATATTATAAAGCTCCACCCTACGGTATGGGTTTCATGTCATTATGGTTATGTTATCATGTTATTATGCTATCACATGGTTATGTTATCATGTTGTTATGATGTTATGTGGATTGGCACTCATTAGGATGATCATTGTAAATTCCCATATGAGCTATAATATAAAGCTCCACTATGCGGTATGTTGTCATGTTTTCATGATGTTTTTTTTTCTTGAGCAGATCTTTCATTGTAAATACTGCATCGAGATTGTTATAAAGTTCCATGAGCAATACGTCTTCTTTCAGTAGGTTGCTGAGGTATATGTGTGATTGAACACCGAGGACGGTGTCCTCCAAGGGGGAGGGTTCTGTAAAAACCTTGGTGAAAATTGCATGTAATAAAGTTAAAAACAATAACCATGGATGAGTGGGACACTTATTCCAAGCTGAATGTTGGGAAAGACATCCTAGGGGGTGTTCATTTGGTTGTTTATGGCTAAGGAAATTGGCAAAGGAAATGGGTAAGGCTTTGGAAAGGCATTAAATGGAATTTTTGGCACAATTATTGATGAAAATAATGGAAATTAGGAGAAGAAGCAAGTGAAAGGTCACAAGTTGCATGTGAGAAGAAAAATGAAGGAAAATAAAGAAAATAGAGGCCTGATTCATAGAATGGCTTCTGAGGATTGGTTGGTAACCTTTTGTCAGTTTAATTTTAGAGATCTTTCATTATTCTCTCTCTCTCATACTATTGGAAACTTAGAATTTTCTTGGAGTAGTTTGGCATTGAAGCAAAGAGGTAAAGAAGGCAAGAGGAAGAAAAGATCAAGTAGGGAAAGACAGGATCAAGTAGCTACAACAAGCTTCATTGTAGGTATCGACTTGCATGTGTATTTGACTTTCTAGATTTGGCATGCATGGGATTGCATGTATTTATTTTCTACAATGGCATGGGTTTTTCCAGGTGTGACGGTATTTTTAGCCTAGAATTTCCATTTCATGATAGCTTTGATGAGATGGGTTCTCTCATGTAGTTTATGTGGGATGGATGGCTTGGATTCGAAGCTAAGTGGAGTGGATCTCTGAATTGATAAACACATGGTGGGAGTGGTCCTTGAACTGGATTGAGGATGCAAAAAGCCACTAGTCTAGTAGCCCCTAAACTAGACTATGGGTAAAGGTAAATCTAGATTGTGTGTCTCAGTAGATATAGGATTCCTTGTCAGTGAATGGCGGGATATATGGTAAAGCCAAGAGGAGGATTTTATCTCCGTTGGGCCTAGTGATTCCAAGATGGAGTGCACAGTAAATCCTTGAGAGTATGTCTCGGTGTAGGGCCTAGTGATACTTGGATTAGATTGTGGATGCATGGTAAAGCCTGAGAGACTAGGAGGCACTCAAATTCCTCACGGTGTAAGCGAAAACTCTGGTGGCATCCACATTGATTTGTTTTTTTGATGTGTTCTATGAGTCCCACATCCACGCTTGGAATATGGCACGGGGGTGATTGGTTGAAGAGAGACTTGGCTCAACCAATCTATGGTCAGGTGGAACATGGTAGTCCCATCACCGATTGTTTCATTGCATTGATTAATAAGAAATTAATTCCATTGATTTTCATTTGTAAATATACTGGTGTATATATGGATTTTGATGGTTGATATGTTTATTGTATTTATGTTCCTATTATGTTGGTTATATGTACACTTGATGACAATAACTATGTTTGGCTCTTGGCATGTTTTTGCTTGTATTTGAATGGATATTGTATCTATGACCTAATAAGTGATAAGGTAGCAAGAGACATGAGGAAATATTGGTTCATGGCAACTCTCAGATAAGTATGATATCCCTACACTTAATTATGTTGTTTACACCTGTAGGTTACATGTTGACAATATGTTTGATGAAATTCCTATCATGGCTAGTAGGGTTATGGTTAAGGTCTTGATCAACTATTTACTTTTGCATCATTTTTTCCCTGTACTTTACTTGATTCTGAGCTTTGATTCCATTCTGGGAAGTTGCCTGAGCTCTGGGCCTGAAAAGGTGGCTTAATTCCCAAGGTCGTTGACACAAAACTGGTAAGTGTGGTCCAGAGTCATTGGCAGGCAGGCCTATGAGAGGGACTTTAGGTCTTTGGTTGCCTTCTTCCCATATCATGGGAGCAACTATGGCCCAAGAGGTCCAAAACAACAATTGGACCTAGGGAAATGTTGTCTGAGTATCTAACTTGTCTCCTAAGGGTTCTGTTGATGATGTTAAATAACTATGTGTGATGTTCCATCGATTCCACTTCCTTAAGGTTGCCTAGGAGGTAGAATGTGATCATAATAGCCTCTCATCTCAGGTTTACCCCAGTTGGCATGATTACTTGGGTGGATGTGGGAGGAGTTTGTTACATCCTTTAACCCCACAAGGTTTATTTCCATACCATAATACCTTGTATGTAAGAAGTAGTCAACTTCATAATATGACCCAATAACATTCCCTATTGCTTCAAACACATCACCATATCATAAAACAAGTGGAAGACCAAAAATTTGAACCCATAATAGAAACATATCAATACTAGCATTTATGGCATCAAATTACACAAGCGATTTTTTCATAAATAAAGTTTGATAACCTTACTTCCATTAACTATACAAGAATTTATTTATCTCTACCACCATTCTAAACAACAAAACTTACCATTTCTTTTCCAAAGTCATTATAATGAAAGGAGGGTATGTAACCAACGGTTCAAAATTTTCCTTACTCCGTTCCTTAAGGAAATCTCTTTTCATCTTTCTATCAAGAAACCATCCTATAATTTATATTTCTTCTAGTTCGAATAAGTCATTGATCCTAGTTTTGGACCCTAAGTTCAAGCTTATTTATTCCTCCATTTTTTTAATACATTTCTCCCTTACTGTTATCTATTCCCCTTCCAAAGAAGGATGCACTTAGCTCCCTACTTCAAATAGTGGTACTGCTCATGAGGGTGGAAACCAATTATTTCCAAATAAAACCTTCCTCTATGCTTGTTTCAGACATGCCAAATAAATTTCATAAAGGCAGTTCAAACTCCTTGCAAGATGCCAAAGTTAAAACATTGGTAGAAATATCTATGATGTCGATTAAATTATTTAATATATTTAGATTAGTGGAGCGACATACAAATCCAATATCCGGTCCACCACATTTCATAAATGGTATATCTATGGTGGCATTAATTCCCTAGGGGAAACAAAAACACAGACTTGTAGTCTAACTTCTAGATTACTCTCCACCTTCGTTTTGATGTTGGAAAAACTTTGTGCCACACTGTAGCTACTAAGTGATGCAAAAAACCCTAGTCACAATAAAAAATGTTATTAGACAAATAACCTAATCATTGTTCCCTCCTGGTCCTTGCTTGTGAAGAACCCGTGTTCCATTGATATTGCTAACATTATATCTTGCAATCATTGTGCCAGTTCCCTTGGTGTCTACTCAATTAGGAAAATGTCATGATCCTTTGATGCCTCTAGTAAGGATGCATCACATCCTAAGGAGGAGGTGTTTAGTTATTTGATTAGATCCTTAAATCTAATGGGCGAGAAGTTTCCAACAAAGAGTACATGGTCAAAAAATTAGAATCCATTCTACACCTAACATTCTAAGGAAAAAACCTTCTAGCGAAGGCTATAACAAAGGCTTTTAGTGTTATAAAATTGGAAAAAATTATCATAAAAACATCTTCTAAAACATATGTTTGGTATAGCAAAGGTTTTGATGGAGCTTCATTACAACTAAAAAAATATGGGTGGTTGAAGGTTCTAGCGAATGTTTTTTTTCTCTGGTGTGATACATACATAAAAGCATTGAGTGACATACATAACTAAAATCACTGAGGCATTGAATGAAAATAATACCAGTGCATAATATATACCGCATTGGTGCTAAGAGATAAAAAATCCCTAAGGCGTTCTTATAAGGAATGACACTGGGACACGCAAAAAATAATCATTGTGTCAATGCTTTTTTTTTAAAATTGTAGCACTGATACGTATCATTAGTATAAAGGCCATGTTGCATTAGTTATACAAAAGTACCAGTGCTATTATTTTTCATAAAGCACCGGGCTAGAAATAATATTTTGTAGGACCAAGGATTTATTTATATGAAAGCACTGGTGCGTTAAGAATTACAATACAATGGGGCGTTAATCTTAAACAAGGTCGATGCTTTAAGTGATAAACACAAAATGCTCTTGTTTTCTTAAAAGGCGCTGGGTATGCAAAAATATGTTGTCACGGTGCTTTTGATATAACACAATGCACCAGTGCTTTTTTATGTTGTAGACGCACCGATTTTTTGAATGATATTTTTTTGGTTTTTGAAAGGTTGATTTGTGATAGTGCAATTATCATAATTTTTTTAATTCATTATTCATCGAAAAATCGACATATATATTATAATAGTATTCATATAAATCAAAATTTAATTAGTGCATTTGTATACAACATATGGATTAATTTTTTTATTATCAAATTTCGCATCTCTTCATTATAATATTCAATCATCAATATATTTAATCAGTGGTGTAAATTTTCACAACAACATTAAATAACACAATATAATAAATTAAAATGTGTTTTATTATATATCAATAAGAGGCTCTTTGTCATACAAAATGGGATTGGTATTGGTAACCCCTTGTCTTTTAATTGAGACATTATGCCCATTACATTAAACAAAATGTCTAATTTTCACAGACAATTATTTCAAAAAATACAACACATTGCATTGATATCCAAGTCGATCATCATTTTTTGTTGGAACTGTTTTCACTTCTTGAGCCACTTCCATGACTTAGGCTATTTGGAAGAATATTTTGTTGATTGCATCGATTGTTTTAGTCTTCTTGATCTTGTTCCATCTTCAAACATAAAAATAAAGTCTAATGAGTGTATCTACATTGGTGAGAATAATGATAATTGAAATAAATAATAGACATCAATGTAAATCAAATATAAATGTACCAGATCAAGAAGTGACTCATAAACTATGCACATGGTTTCAAAACCAAGTCTCATGCCTTATTGCAACAAGTCTTCTATTGGCATAGTTCCATACTTTGGTTCCCACATGCTTTATACCCCATTATAAATCATAGATTTAATATAAAGTTTTTTTTGTTCTATTAATTATAAAATCATAAAAGTAAAACAACATAGATACTTACAAATTCCATAATTAATTTTTGATATGCCAACATATACGCACAACCCTTATTTAACCCAATGTCAATCAATTCTTCCAATGACTTTTCTTTGTATGTTAGCACCTATTTCAAGAAATTCAAGGATGGTTGTTGTAAATTAAACAAATTAAAATATACAAAAATGAAACCTTGAGTTGTTATAAGGAAATATTAACAAATACTCAGAAACCCTGAAATCAACTCTTTTCTTCCTTGTCGTCCTATTTTATGTGCTGAATCAGTTCCATCATGTTTTCTTTTCTGTAAGAAAATACTTGAAAATTAATATTTAATGTTAAATTATTTTTTTATATGTACAAGGTCAATCATAATTACATATATTTCGAACATGTTGTTGAGATGGCTCCTCCTATGATGCAATTATTTTCCATTTCTTTGACCATCTCCTTATAATACACTTTTTTAGACATTCCTGTTGATATGTTTCACATATCAACACATTAGTCATTTGGGATTTTCGTAATCTTCCTGAAAAAAGTAATAAACTATTTTTATAATGATATATTAAAACTAAATATAACAAAATCAATATTAATAAATTAATGGTTTGTATTAATGTATACATATAATTCTATAAAATCATTTTATATAATTAAAAGTATAACCTTTTGAATGATTCTTTTTTGTTGTTGTATGTTTTTGCTATTAAAAGTCTGACATGTCTCATTGACCATTGCTCTAGAAATGCTTCTTGTAGTTTAGATATAATTTGGTTCTCAAAATCATTGGATTGATTTTTGTATTTTAAGTGGAAAGTACATCTATATGTTCGTTCCACTAGATCCCTCATAACTCTGTAAAAAAAATCCAGCCTTTCATTAACTTCCAACGCCATTCCACATCAGCTAAGGATCAATTCATCGTCATTTACATGTTCTATAATTTTTCTTTTCTTAGAAGGACATTGATCTTTTCCTCCGTTGTTGCTCTCTATAGAACATTAAACATATATGAATTAATAGATTGTTTGAAACATGTTATCTAATATTCTTAAGTATATTATTAATAATAAAAAAAACTCATATTGAATAGTAGTTTTTCATTCCCCTGATTCATCATTCTGAAAATTTTCAATTAGGCTTTTACGCTCTTCTGCACTTAGATTAGAAATAGTATTATCGACCGTGTTCATTTTTCGGCTTTGCATGACACACACCAACCAATACATATTAGTTAAACTTACATATAGCTCAAACATATTAATTATGTAAGAATTTACAAACAACATGTATTTTTTGTTATTTTATGTGTTATCAGTGTATCGATCAATATTTTGTTACTTGAGACCTTATGAGACATTTTTTTATTAATATACAATATGTAGCATTCAATATAGAAACCATTAAATATATTTTAAAAATAAATCAAATAATTTTCAACCAAAAAAGATCGGGTAACTGGTGCGTTTAGAACATTAAACGTGTTGGGTGTTTAATTGTTCAGGTGCACCATCTTGGAAAATTAATTTTAAATTATTATGGTGTGAATTTAAGGATAAACACACTAAAATGATTTAACGGTGTTATTTGGAAGAGGCGTGCGTTGGTGTGTTATATTACACCATGAGAAACGATTAAAAAACTAGATAGAATAGAGAATGTTCTAATATGTCGACACGTTGTGTTAAACAGGGAGCACCGATGCGTTATATTACAGAGTACGCACTGCAGAACATATAACCATTTAAAAAAAAAAAAATATGACCAATAGGGCTTGGATATAATTCAATAATTGATTCTCCTACTTTACATGTTAAACACCCTATATATAGTAAGTACACAAACCCATTAAATCTGAAATCCCTAAATTGAAAAACTGTAATTGTGAAGTGGTAAAGAAAGTTAAACCCTAAGGTGAAATTTTATAGAAAGAAGCAAGGGTTTAAGGTAAATATTGATTTTTTTATTTATTTTTTGTTTGAATTGTAATTAAATTTAAATAGGAAAGAAAATCGTAAAAAAAATTATTAGTAAAATCAATAGTAATTTATTTATTATAGAGGTTTAATAATATATATATTATATTCTCTAAATTGTAAATAACTTATCATTAAAATTTAAGATTTTTGTTATCTAGGGTTTTGAGTGAATCACCATACCTTTCAACTTCCAATCTTTCAGCATATCCAAAATATTTTGCAGCACCACATTGCACTCAATATGTATCTCTTACAAATGATGTCTCTTTTAATTAGACCCTAACAAAGTAAAATTTCTTATTAGTGAAATAAACAACAAAATTTAAAAATTTTACTATGCAGGTTTTGACTGAATCACCATACCTTCAGCTTCTGATCTTCTGAATAATTCTGATGCTCCAAAGTATTATGCCACTGCACAATGCTCATTGTATGTCTCTCTTGCAAATCACTCACTTGAAGTTTTGGGTAAAATAATGAAATGGTGAATAATTGTTCACTATTTAAAAAAATTTATGAAATTAGATTTTCAAAAATCAATTGCTGTTCATTTTTTTATTTTAAAAAAGAAAAAGAAAAAAGGTCATTTTTTTTTTCGATTTTCTCTACACATTAGTGCATTTATACAAAAGATGCACCGACATTACCAGGGCGACAAAATTTTTTAATGCACTGATATGATAT
Organism: Pinus taeda; assembly: GCA_000404065.3. Lineage (NCBI taxonomy): Eukaryota > Viridiplantae > Streptophyta > Pinopsida > Pinales > Pinaceae > Pinus > Pinus taeda. The sequence goes on along the minus strand of APFE030105152.1, from coordinate 283,277 downwards.
AAATATATATATATATATATATATATATATATATATATTATATATATATATAATATATATATATTATATATATATATTTTTATTTAATTTAATTTAATTTTTATTTTTAATTTTCAAAATCCCTAAATGGTGCGATTAATTTTTTTAATACAACTATGTAATTTTTAATTAAATCATTGGTGTTTAATTGTTATAAAGAGCACTGAGTTGGTTGAATTCATTTTTTTTTTAATTGCGAAACAGGTGCGTAACAGTGTTGTTTTGTTTTAAACGCATCAATGCAATATTGTAGAAGAGAACTGATATGATACCATTTTTTTTTTTGGAATGCCAAAAACTAATGCGTGTATTATTTGAATGTCCTAGTGTTGTTAATGTTTTAAACACATTAGTATGCTTTGTTATGATAAGTGCACAAGTCTGGTTTAAAACCTATATGATATTTTGATTTCAGATAAAATAGCATATTAATCTCAAATTATTCTTTAGAATGCATCCACATGAATTACATTAGTTCATAGTATATGTTTTCCACTTAAAGTTTCCTTATTCTTGAAAAATGGTTTGAAAACTTTATTGAAAATCAGATTGTGGTTGTATGGTTGTCGAGATTAATTTTGGATATGCACACAATTTTTTATTTTTTTATTTTTTTCAAATGAAGGGATAAAATTTCAATAATATCTTAAAAAGGCCAATTCTTCAAATTCCAACTCATTCCGTATTGTTGTTCAAATTCCTTCACAAATTTCTCCCTTTACGTTTCGAGTAAGTTCAAATTTTATTTATATTTTGATTATTTAATTGAATTCTTTTTTTTTTAATCCATGTCAATTTGAATAAAAATATATCCAAATTTGCAGAAAACTAATTCATAATCGAGTTCAGATGTAGAAAATATTACTCCATATTTTCAAAAACTTCGGAAGCTCTTGTTAGGAGCAGCCTATCACAAGCAGTTGGTAGATGAAAATGGACAATCTCTTCACCCTGCCAATTGGAACTTGGCATCTTCTAGTCGCAATCTTGGATCATTCTTTACAATTTGGCGACGACACAACTGTGTGTCGCATTGTACGAAGGGAAAATGAGGAAATGGAATAGTGACAAGAAAGAATTCAAATGGTTGAATGGTAGAAGCATGCCTTATCTTGATCAATTAAAAAACATATGCCAGTGAAATTCCCTAACAGTTGGGTTGTTGATCAAGTCAGAGAGAAATACGGTGCATCTGGTCATTACCCGTGTGCTAAAGAGGATGTGATAAACATAGATATTGTGTGTAGCAACTCTGTAATTATATTTTCTTTATGTACAATTTTATCTTCCTATTGCACCTTTGAATTGTAACATCTATATACATTTTTAATTTTTAATTATGTTCAGGTTATTAAACACACAGCACTGTGATTTTTTCACTTTTTTGTAGGTGCATTTTGCAGTGGAAACATTTTTACAATACTTAAAAGTAAGTATTTCCAATTGTCAACACTATCTATTATAATAAGGATTCAAGGTTGCAACCCTTCTCAAATAGGAACATATCAAGCACATTGAATCTATGATGGTGATTAAGAGACATATGTTTGACTTTCAAATAGACTCGGTGATACATTTTTGTCTCATATTTAGATTATGTGAAATAAATATCTATTTTTATGTATTTATAACTAAATTATTTAAGTAGAGATGTCTTTATCATTGTGGACATGATGTAATATTAACACATTTTTGTCTCTTATTTAGATTATGTAAAATAAGATATATATATATAACTAAATTATTTAAAGCAGGCATGTCTTTATCATTGTGAACATGATGTAATATTAGCTAGGAGAAATGTGAAAAACATGAATTTTAGTGACTATTTGTCAAAAGTTTAAATCTAATTTATTATCATTCTTGTATTATTTAACTCATATTTATTATTAATAAGAGTTAAATTTAAACAAGTAGTACACTAGCAAATAAAGAACCAAAATAGCATCAAATTGTTATATCTTTATTACTAGAAAAAAAAGCACTTGTCTCTTTAAGGGAGAACTTCCAATAGAGGAAATATCCAATTGTAAGTAGCTTCACATGAAGCCTTATCATGTTACATTTCTTTATCCTCATCTTTAAAGAGAGAAATTTCTAATTTAAATTGGTAAGAGTTGCAATAAATATTAAATTTAAATTGCTTGAAAATATTATAGCTTTAGCAATAAATTAAATTTTATAAAAATATAATTTGGAAGTTATATTAAATCTAAACTATTTGCGTCGTGAGGCTCTCTACAACCCAAAATGGGAGAGATGTTGTCATGTAATGTTAGAGATATAAAATAGTAAAATAATAATTTAAATTAATAAATTAAAAACAGTAAGAACAAAAGAAATTAATGTCGGCCATAATTACAATATTTCAATTTACACCTTAATCTTATATAACTTTATATAGAGATATAAAGTAACCAAAAGTTAAAATTAATAATTTAACTTTTATTATGAGAAAGAAATGTAATGATTAAAAAAAATATAATTTACTTTTTACTACAGGAAGAAATGTTAATTTTTCACGTGACAAGAAATAATATTATTGATATTACATTATATGTAATTCATTCTAAATTCCATTTACATGTTATATTTAAAACAAAAATATATTTATAGAAAAAAATATTTTACTGACAACCATAAGTAAAATATTTCAATGTCCGTATTAAATAACATAATTTTATAGATACTTTATATATAGAGAAAAGTAAAGTAATTTAGATTGAAAATTTCCTTATATTTCACTTTAGTGAGAAAGATTGAGAGAATTCTAATTCCATTAATATTGCTTTCTAATAAATATATGAGGGATATTTGTAAAATTTTCAATGTTTAGTAATGGATTTGAGAGAATGTAATATTTTACAAAATATTAATAATAAAAATAATTAAATGTATACATACAGAAAAATATATTATGAGGGGACATATTTTAACATATTAATGTGGAAGGGCATATTTTAAGATTTTAATGTGGAGAACGTGAATTATAAATAAAATATTTCCATGTCAATTACATATATATTATATCGGTGTAAATCCATATCAGCCTAATTTTACAATCATAGTTTCAACCATACTAAACTTTGTAATTTATAAAAATATCTTTGCATTTCTTTTTTAAAGTAAGTTATTTTTCATGCAATTTCATATATAAAAGTTTGATATAAGTTCACTAATACATAATTTATAATAAATATTATTTCGTAAAAATAAACGTCATGATGATAACCATCTAACAATCATAAACATCATGTAAGATACACATTCGAATTCATTACCACCATCTAATTATATACACCTATAGCACATATAAACGTCATTAGTTAGCACACAAATCTAATAATATAAGTGTGCATCATCATTGTGATCACATCTAACAAAACACAAACATCCTAATCCAACATCATCACCACACATCCTCAAATTAATATAATTCTCATGTCAAATAACTACTATCACATACACATCTATCTGCAAGCACATTAAATGAACATATCTAACATGACCTAATAGTATACACATCAACATCAACATATAAATTAAGTACATAAACATGAACAAAAAAATACACCATATATATATAATCAATTCAAATAACTACATCAAGTCAAATAGGTGCAATCAAATATCCGATAAAAAAGTTGTAGTGCCAAGTTCGTCTGCAATACAAGATAATGGATGGTCAACTATTACATGATCAACTTTTGTCAAACTTAGCTAAGGTGGAGAAGGAGGTGGTTGGTCTGCATGAGTAAAAGACAATGGATGGTCAACTACATCTGCACCCTGAATGCAATCTAGTGAATTTTGAGGTAGAGGAGGAGGTGGTCAGTCTCCTTTGTTAGGAGGAACATGAGGCACATCCTATAGCTCTGGCATCTCATCATCAGGAGACTGAAAAGGAGGTGTACAACTAGAAGGATCATTGACACCGTGATGACCATGATCCGATGTGGTGGTACTACCAGAAGCATCATGATCACCACCCTCATCATCATGATCATGATCATCACCCTGGTCATCATCATCACCACCCTCATTTGTTGTACTTGTAGTTTCATGATGTTGGTCTGCATCCCTCATCATTGTTAGTACGTTACTAGCTCCGATGATATGTCACATAAGAGATATCATCTCGCGTGGACAGTCCCTGTACAAACCCACAAAACTAGGATCTGTGGTGATATCTCAAGTCATTTTAGGGCTAACTCCCGCATCAATCAAAACTATAGCCAATATGTCGCAGTAGTCCATCCGAACTCACAGACCAGGCCTACTACCCCGAATGCCAACGCCCCCTTAAGAATGTGCCTCACCCTCTTGGGCCTCACCCATATCCTCACCTCCTCCGACTTTGAGTGGGGGAGGAGGAAAGTCCCCATCGAATGTGCCATTATCTAAAAAATACATAGTACAAATAAATAATTAGAAACTTTCATTAAACAATTTAATAAAATAAGCTAAATAATATGCTAGAATAAATTTTATTTTAGTTCATTAAAACAAGAAAATGAAACTAGCTAATTAATTTAAAGAAAACAATAATATTACCTTTATCATTTGGAGGCTCGATCGCTGTGAAAAAGATGTTGGGACACCCTCTCCAATCAATCCCCATGTAAAAAAATGCCAACGTGACAAACGCATGGTCATCCTCACTAGCCAATAGCGCTAATGCCTCAGGAGAAATCATGTCTGGATACTACGACATGCCCCTCTTGAGCATCATCTGCCCCCACATGCGCATCTAAACCTTAGTGATTGGCTTAGGATGGTGACAGTAAAATGTAGGCCTCGTCTCTAGAAACCTCTCAAAAAATAAAAAAATAAAAGTTCGGAAGTGAAAGGGAAGGTCCCCCTCTCATGTCTCAATGCATGACATCTATCTAAAGCCATGCAAAACTATCTCAAAAAAATGGCAGACCATCTAATGCAACGTGGCACCTGAATGGAAGAATCAACATAATACAAAAGAGGGAAACTAGTGTTCTGCCCATCATTACTAGAGTGTGACATCGTGGTGACTAATAATGAGAGGGACCTAACCTCCTTTATAACAAAAGAATAAATATTTAGTTATCCACCACGAACTTGAAAATATGATGGATGAACGACATGAGGCTCGACATATCTCTAAGTGTATGCAAGCTGGCTCCCAGCTACAACCCCATGGGGAACATTAGGGAACTGAGGAAAATCCTCCCCTCTCATGGATAGGCCAGGGATAAAGTATATCTCCTCCTCACCAGGCCTACACCACGCCATAGGGCCAACATGGAAAGCCTGTTCCTGGACATTCCATTGGCGGATTAAATGCGCCAAAAAGACAGAGTACGCCTTCAGGGATGTAGCCTCCTCATAGTACTTGAGGAGGCCTACATTCCTCAATAAAGTTAGGGTCACTAAAGTAATAGGGTGAGGAAATCCTGCTCCTAGACATTCCATTAACGGATTAGATGCGCCAAAAAGACAGAGTACGCCTTCAGGGATATGGCCTCCTCATAGTACTTGAGGAGGCATACATTCCTCAATAGCACTAGGGTCACTGAAGTAATAGGGAGAGGATATAAATCCCTCTCCCTCTTTCTAGCTTACCATGTTTAGACTATATTGTATGGGTCCGCCTGCTACTCCTGCTCCTGTTGATGCTCCCTCTGTTGATGTCTCTACTACATATTTAACATATAAAATATTGCATATATATATATATATATTAAATGAAACATGTTTTTATAAATATGGAAACATAACTTTTAATTTTAAAAAAAACAATGTTGCGCTCCAAACACAGTCTTGCACCAACACTAGTACACTTTCAACTATAACCACACCATTACTGACACACAAATAAGCATTACACACCGTTGTTGGTTCACAATTTTAACTTTTGATAGTGGTGCAAAAAACTTATGCACCAGTGCGCACAGATAACCATTTTGCATCGGTACAGAACGTGCAAGTTATCGAACTCACTGAGCTATGGCTATATTTTTAAATATTAAATTTTTGGTGCAGTTGGTAAATATAAACACACCAAGCATAACACAACAACGTATAATTTGTCACATCAATCCCGGTGCATTTTAGTCTACAAAACACACCGCAACAATGATGGTGCATTATGTTCACGCATCGACTTGTGATACACCCTGTAAATTTATAGGGCGCATCGCTATTGGTGTGAGCCGAACGTATCAAACGCACGAGGTGGTGAACAATTTTTTTTTGAAAAACAATTGAAAATTTAGCCTAATTACAATTATAATCCACAAAAAAAATTAAATTACAAAGAAAAAACGAAATTACCTAGACATTTTGTCATCGTGGAGGCATTGTGGACACATACTGGATATTTTTTTTTTTAGGACGGTTTAAAAAAATTGAAAATAGTGAGCATGGTATGGACGGATGGTGAGGAAGAGAAGCACCGACGTTAAGGGAACTTACGTGTGGCAAGAGTGGCACCGGTGCTTCAGAGCTCTCCCGTATTGTAGATTGTAAAAATGAAAATTACAGCTGAGGGGTTTTTTATTTGACCCTCCTCTAATGCGTTTCACTAAATGCACTAGTGCGGGATATATCCAAAAGCACCACAATTCTTTTTAATTAAAAAAAATCACAGTGCTTTTCTTGAGACGCCTTAGGGCATTTCTATACAGGTATCACACCGATGTTGTGTTTTTACTATAACACTGCTACTTTTTTAGAATTTAAAAACCACCTGGCAGTGCTCTTTAGAATATGCTTCGAGGCATTTTGTTAATCGTATCACACTAGGGCTTTGATGGAAATAACACCACATTTCTATGAAATTTAAAACTACAATGGTGCTCCTTACGGTATGCATCAAGACATTTTACTATGTGAAGGGCACCCATGTTATCGACTATTCAAGCACTGGTGCATGATGTTATCTAGCGCACTGTGTTTTTTTTTTATAAAGAATAAATTACCGATGGTGCACCATGTTATTTGCACCATCGATGCTTGTATGGATAGTAAAGCATTAGTGCGTTTGTATATTTTTATACGCATCGTTAAAAAAAAATTGCTAGAACATCTGCCTGCCCACCACCACTACAAACAGATTTTTGGGCTATTTTTATAGGGGCTTCCACAAAAACCTCCACTAGAGCGTCTTTTCCTTGTAGTGTAGATATTTTTTTTTCAACCAAACAGGAAATCTATTAGCGAGTCTACATGAGGATGGTTTGATTATAAATTTTATAAACCTTTGACATAGTCCTTGAGGAATATAGGCATGGATTACAAAGCATTCGGATGCCCAAGGTAACATATCTAATTTTTATTATGGTAGAGGTTATTTTCTATTTTCATTTAGTAGCAAGGAGGAAAGAAATTTAATCTTCAGATTAGGTTCCTCTTTTATGGGCTCTAAGGGAATATTCCTCTCCCATTGGATCCTTGACTTTGATCTAGACATACAAGTTATCATTTCTTTTGTTTTGGCTAGACTACCACACCTCCTTGTCATATTCTAGGATGAATCCACTCTCAAAGAGATTGAAAATAAGCTAGGCCATTATATTAATAGAGTTGAGCCTAAAGGGAAGATTTATTCTTGTGCCAAATTTTGTTTGGAAAATGATTTGGAGAATAACCTTCTAGAGGTGGTTCAGATCAATATGGATGGATAGAGTCATGATTATGAGTGGATCCCATTCAAATGCAATTCCTTCCATGAGTATGGATACTTTGCAAAGAACTATCCTAAATCCCAAGAAATCCATCCCCCTCTACAACAATCCCTCCCCTCTAGAAAAATGGAGTAAGAATTTTTTTTTTTAGAAATCTAGAAGGTGTAAGAAGCAACATGATAAGGGGTCCCAAAAAAAACACACAATCTATCTTGTTCATCCCTTTTAACAAATATATATGAAACACATGAAGACTTAGAGGAATATGAAGAGGAAGAAGTTGAGATAAATTCACCAAAGACATTCAAATCCTAAAGTTGGATCATTTTTTGAGATGCAAGTGGAATCAGAGAATAATTTCCTAAAGAGCATGGAAGAGATCAACAACAGTTTCAAAAACAAATGGGAGTTGAAGAAGAGGATCTAGAGAAAAAAAAAAAAAAAAGAAGAAGAAGATTGAAGATGTATGAATAGATGATGATGAATAAGCAGAGATGGATGAGAAGCATGATCTCACTATGCTTTCCCCTGAAACCCTTCATTCCACTTCCTTTGGAAAATATTGAAGAAGTGTCTGGATCCCCTCTCCCTACTAACAAGAGAAAGAAAATCAAGTTGAGAGAAAATAAGAAAAGGTGTGGAAACAAATATCGTCTTGGGCTATCAACATCCTCTAGAATCTACCCTATTATGGGGGAAGAACACTTCAATAGGGATAAATATGTGTTTTATCTATCTTTTATATGTAATCAATTTGCTAAATTAATAGTGAAGAGCTAAGAGATATCCAAAATATTCAACCAAAAATAAAACTATAAACCACAACAACACAAAAATTGGTCAGAATCAACCTAGAAGTGTGCCCCACTCTCGGACCATGTACTCCTTAGACTAAATGTTCATAAACAATATGCTTTGCTTACAATTGCAATAGCAAAGGGATATATTACCACAAACTTACATTCTCAAATTACCATGCTTGTCTTTGAGGCTCACTATATATTGAAGGGAAATCTTACCAAATACAATCAATAAAAGAAATAGAGAGATATACAAAAATTTACATTTAATTTTTTTTTAAGATACATAAAATTTTAGATATTAATTTTAAAAGATGAATAAATCTAAATTCTTTCAATTCTATATATAGTTCAACTATCATCATTGTACTAACTTACAATAGTTATGACTTGTGAGGTGTAGATTAGTTGGTTTGTGTGGGGTTTATTCTCATTAGGCCATCGATTTAAATCTCTTAAATCTCATAGGGAGGGGTTGAGGGTGGGAGCCGCATGTGGGCAAACAAAATGTCCCATGGAGCGCCCATGTTTGATTGAGCCTCACTCAATGGACAACATCCCTTAGGTGGATAGATCATCCTTCCATTCAAAAATTGAGGTTGGCGCCAAAGTAACTTAGCCTAACTAAAAAAACAAAAAATACGATTTAATGGAATGTACATGATGAAATAGCAATAGATTGTTTGTAAATAATGCACATTAATGTTTTTTCCTCATTCACCAAAACTCTAAATGATAAATGTTTTCACCTAATCTACCAAATCCTTCAATATAGAATTAACTGAAATAAGTTTTTGTGATAAATGTTTTCACATAATTTACCGAGTCCTTCATTATAGAATTAACTAAAATAACTTTTTGTGATAATTATAGTGTATAGGAATGGAACTTCGAAAAAAAAACTTGAAAAATCACATTATTGTTGAAACATCACATTAAAATGCAGGTCACAATGATCAACAATATATAATTGAATTTCCAAATTATTAAATATATATATAACATTAAAATGCAGGTTACAATGATCAACAATATATAATTGAATTTCCAAATTATTAAATATATATATAATATAATATATATTAAAAATATTTAAGAAATATAAAAAATAGTAATTAATCATATCACACAATATGAAGATGGGAATAGACGATTCCATTTAGAAATTTAGAATATGATTATTTAAACTTTTGGAGTTATTTTTATTATATTCTGTTTTTAGTATAGAAAATATACATTAATTCATTTTTTGAATTTTTAAAAATTTTAATAAATTTATTTTTTTTAATATTATTCTTCCTTGAAGGTAATTTTTTTTCCTTTAATTTTCTTTTGATATTTGATTTAAACAACAAATTTTTTTATAATGTAAAGAGTTATTTATTGATATTTGTTTTAATATAAATATAATTAATTTATTTTTGAATTTTTAAAATTTAAAAATAAATTTATTTTTTTTTATATTATTTTCCTTGAAGTAAATTTTTTTTCCTTTAATTTCTTTTGATATTTGATTTAAATAACAACATTTTATTTATAATTAAAAAATGACACACTATCAAATAATATAATTTAATAAATACCCACCACAATACCCACGCCTACAATCTTATGATCCATCAACCCTAACACAACCCCCTCGTTCAAAATAATAAGTGTGAGTAATACTTTATTCGTGAATGTAATACAACCTCCCAAGTAGCACCGATATGCATTATTTTTCGTAATAAACATTCATGGCGTTTCAGAAATTCAATGCCTCCATTGTCTAGGGAAGCCACATGGGCTAAAATACATCATTCTAAATCTTCCATTTTTTGTGATGTATTTTATGGGCTAAACTTGCATGACACATCGCTTAACGTTTATTATTGTGTAACAATGACTATTTCTCAAACTTTTTATATTTATGACTATTTTTGTATTACACTTAGTCAAAGTTTATTTTTAGTCCTTGCCTGGGACTATTAGCGATCGATCGATTGCTGACCGAGCATTAGTTTATAGTTTGACCTTTTTTTTTTCTCAGTGTTTTGGCATTTTAACCTAAGTTTAATGCTCAGAATTTCATTCAACAAATTTTTAAGCAAAGTTTTGGTTCGGAAAACAATTGGGGTCTTATTACAGCCTTCACGTTGTCCGATGCAAAAATATTGGGGCAATATGATGTTATCCAGAGTACGGTTGATATGCCACTTGTCTTGTGCATAGCTTTGTGGCAAGCTGCATGTAGTCACCTGTCTCATGCTGGACACAATACTGTCTCACAATACTACCCTTCCATTACAGATGGACAACCTCTTTGCCTATGAACAAGAAGCTCAAATTCTTACGACTTCGGTCCTATTCTCTGCAACTCTTTCAACATTTACTGCTTTCTTTCGACCTTCATGATTCTGCTGCCCTCTTATCGGTGTCATGGTGCGCACAGGCTTCTTTTCCTCCCGGGCTTTTGATTGGTGAGGTATTTTTGACGTACTATCCTTGAATTGTTAACCCTATCTATTTTCACTATGACGTCAATATGATGTTTAGGGTTTATGTTACAGGAATGGAAACTTGTGGCCGCTCCCATTTCAAAATGTGTACATGCGTCTCGCTCGGCTCTTC